>JAOEHV020319577.1:0-11535 GCA_025447995.2 Isaurus tuberculatus | reverse complement strand
TTAGCATACCTTCCTGTTTCAATTAAAAGTGAATGATTACTTGTTCTTAATTTTAAAAGATCTCTTCTTGCAGGGCAATAGATGTAATAGAAATAGTAGTAGTAGCTGTAGTAGTAGTAGTAATAGTAGTAGTAGTAATAGTAGTAGTAGTAATAGTAGTAATAGTAGAACGATAATTGAAATACAGTACCTTTGTATTCTCAAAGTCCTCCAAAACTTGCGTAGCCTTTGCTTCCAAAGTTTCTAAATCATTCTGAAATTGGTATGTACAAGAAAAGTAAGTCTAACAATCTCCTCAGTAAAATGGATTTCTCACAGCTCCTTATCATTAACACTAGAAGTAGGATGCTTATGAGCAGAAGATTGGGGCTTCGAAAAGAAGGCGTTGGTTAGGGAAAGGGGGTACTGGGCTATGTTTGTCATTATTGCTGATAAGTTTTTAAACTGACGGAATAAACATTAATGTTTCTTTAGCAATGAATAGCAAACACTTAACGATAAAGGAAAGGATAACAAGAATAAAACACAGTTTGGGCTAGTACCTCCAGTTTCTTCTTGGCTTCACTGTTTTCTTCGATATCCTTTTCAATGGAAGCCACTTTATCTTCTGCCTTCTTGATATTTCTTAAATATGAAAAGAATTTTATAATTAGATATCTCAAGAAAAAATGGTTTCCTTTTAAAGAACCTGCTTTATGGATTGGATTAGCTAACGAGTAGAGCTTTAAAGAGTTATTTATGAAGCAGTCAATAAGACGAACACCTGGAAAAACATATTAAAGAAATTTACAATTTTCATAATTAAAATGAGAATTACGATTTGAAGTTGATACCTCTGTGAACTTTTAATGGCAACATTGGCTTTTGTAATTTTGGCGTTCACTTCATCAATCAACTTGTTCACAATATCAACCTTATTTTGCTGCAATTTAAGTTTGGAGCCACTGATGTCCATGATCTTCTTGTGCAGCCTGAAAAGAAATGGTACGTCTTGTCATCATAGGATTTGAAATTTGCAGTTTGTAATGAAGAGAAAAAATTTTGTATCACAAAAATGGTCTATCGTTTTTTTCAAGGAATAAAAAAACTTAACCCGGTTCTTATGAAGCCTTATAGAATTACTGATACTGTTACTAGTGTGTGATATTTTCCATCTTAGACACAGTAGGAGCTGCAGTTATGATGGAATCCAATAAAATATATTCTTAACTGACATTAAAAAAATTCACCGTTGTACTTCAGCTTCAACTTTTGCTGCTGCTTCAGCCGCCTTCCGGTATTCTAGTGTAGAAACAGAAAAATTCAAACTTTTACTGAGACGTCTTACCAGCACTTGTTCACAACTATAGCTTTTAAATGCATCTTTTGAACACTTGCTTATCTGGGTTTAACAAACCAATAATAATTACGAGGTAATACATAACAGATTAGGGTCTTAAAATAATTGAGAAGGTGCTACCTTTGTTCTAGCTAAACCTAAATCTCCAACGAGCTCAGTGGCCCATTGGACTTACCTCTGTCTCCGACTCCCCCTGGACGGGACACTAATCCATCGCAGGTTAGCTCCCAGCCGAAGCTGGTACTCGTTTACCGACCTCGTAAGGATGGAAAGCTGAGTAAGCTTTGGCGAAAATGAAGGTCACACAAATGTTCAAATTTCGGCAGAGCCGAGGAATCGAACCCGGGACCTTGTGGTTGGAAGGCTTAGATCTTACCGACCGCGCCAGCCACGCCACCTTTGTTCTAACATCTGCAAATGGTTAGACCTTCTCGCCTTCTCGGATAAGGACGTTAAACCGTAGGTCCAGTCTCTCGACAGTCTATCGGGGAACTCAAAAGAACCCACACGCTTATCGGAAAAAGCAGGGTAATGAACCCGTTGTTGTGGTCCGTTTCTTTCATGCACTGAGGGCATTTTTTGGTTATTCAAATATATGTCAGCCGCTGTCGCGGACTTTCTAAGACCCTCAGCTGCCTTGTATTTCCTTGTAAAACGATTGGAGATTTGATAATAATAAGCGCTATATAAATATATGCATTATTATTATGCATATTATTATATTTATTTAAAGCAAATTTTTACTTAAATTTGTGCAATCCCAATTTATACGAAACTGATCCCCCGAGTTTTCCCTAACAGTGAAAAACCTAGTTTCAAAGTACTTATGAATTATGAATAAATCCCTTTATTAATAATTACGTTATAGTTTACATTATTGGGGACGTTTGGAGACAGTTTTTTTTATTTCTTATAATTTAGAACATCTCACTATCGTTTGCTACGCTCATTCGTGAAATATCTTTTCGACATGGGAAGATAAAATAGGAAGATAAAATGTGCGTGTCCGGGTAATATCTTCCTTTTCTCCGAGTAGAGAACACAGTTCCATTATAATGGTCAGAGCTAAACATAAATATTGATTTCAATTAAAGCGGTAGAAAACAATATAATTTGGTTAGTACTGTTAAATAATCGAAAAAAAAATTACGTTTCTCATTTTGTGCCACTGTCTTTTGTAGTTCTTTTAAACGAGTTTCATCTGGAGCCGTTTGTTTGACTTGCTCATCTAAGTGTTTGATTTGATCCTTGAGATCTTTTTGTTGTTGAGTCGTGGCCTGTGGACAACAAAACTCACTTAGAATTGGACCGAGGCATGAATCTACGTTCGATCATATATCTAAACCACTTTTTTAAATTCTGGAACTGACACCGAGGCATGAATCCATGTTGGATCAAATACATAAACCACTTTCTCCCGTAAAACGTTACAAAACCTGGATGTCTTTAAGGTTTAAAATACCATAGATGACTTCAAAGTCATAAAGATTTTGCTAATTTCAGACGAAAAGTGTTACCTGTATTTCCATCTTGTTTTTGTCCAGCTGAAGTTCCATGGACGATAGTTGTCCTTTCAATGTAACAACAAGCTGTTCGAGTCGCCCTTTTGACTCTTGGAATTCCTAGATAATAACAATAACAAACTTACTTTAGATTAAGAGGATAATAGAGAAATTGGAATACACTAACGATTCTAAAAAGTTATAAAATAAAAATATTTTTAAGACCTAAAAATTAAAGGGGAAGAATTTATAATCATAACAAAATGGAAAACCATGACCAATTTTAAGGATATCTCGAAAGCCCAATTAGCAATACCACTGTTCGGCTTTTCTTACGTTTGTTGACAATTTAAAATTATTTACAAACCTTTTTTGCCTTGGTGTCTGCTTCAAGTTGTTTCTCCATCTGTGACAACTGTTGAGGGCTAACATCACTGACAAACGAAGCTTTCATACGGCCTTTTACGACGCGTGTTCCCCCTCCAGACATTGTACCTGAACAAGACAATTATATTATAAACCCGTTTTAATTAAAGTGACCAACAAAAAGAACAGTAATAACAAAACTAAGTGAGTGCCACATCATAACTCAAGCGCAGAAAACGTGTCAACAGTACATCACTATGAAAAAATGCATGGAAATTAGAGAATACAAGTACGATTTTACATTCAAATGATTCATCATCAAGCGTGCAAGATTATACAATGCCACCCACAAAAAGCAAATGTTACAAACCTTAAATGCTTTAGTCTAGAGATTACCTCGAAAGCTAAGATCTAAACACCTTAAACTTTATTATAAATAGATAAATAAATAGATACTGGCTTGCTTATCGCCTTCTTGTGGTGTAAGACTGAATTGCGAGGACGCAGCTCAGTGAGCTAGGACTAAAGCATTTTTTAAAAAAGCAGACAAAGGAAGCCGCTATACAGTCCACATATGACCTCAGACCTTGAGCCAGATTGAATAAGCTCAGTATTACATTTTTCTAAGAAAGGAAAACCAGAGTACAATAAACATTTCTGGTAAAATACGACGTTTCGACAGTCCTGCTGTCATTATCAAGTAAAATTGAATGTTAAAATGTTAGTATATATATAAACTGTAAACAATAGAAGATACTCACTAAGGAATATTCAAAAAATGCACTGTAAACTGTAAAACTGTAAACAATAAAAAATAGTCACTAAGGAATATTAAAAATGCAAAAAAAAACAATAGACAAAGATAAAAGAACAAAAAAGAGCGTAGAGTGAGTGAGTATAGTAAGTATATTTTATTGTTTAGAGTTTTACAGTTTACAGTGCATTTTTTGTATATTCCTTAGTGAGTATCTTCTATTGTTTACAGTTTATATATATACTAACATTTTAACATTCAATTTTACTTGATAATGACAGCAGGACTGTCGAAACGTCGTATATTACCCGAAATTTTTATTATTAAATGTTTTAGCAAATCTTTGTTGATAAAAACCAGAGTACTTGGAGAAAATCCTTCAAATCAGATTGAGATCGACCCTGCCCCACGATTGGCTAGATATAAATTTGTTTTCGAATGTAAAGTCAAATTAAGTAACGAAAAGTGAAAATTAACATAAAACACTTTAAACAACAGACAAACCTGACTGATCGATAAGCTGTCCTTGTAATGTAACAACGCGCCATCTTTTGCTTCCCTAATAAACACAATATGAAGTTAATAAGGTTTTCCATAATCTGTGTAGGAATATCAGTTTTAAGCAAAACCACTTCACCCCGGAATACACTCAGACAATTTGAATTATTCATCTGTTTTTACCTGGTAAGCAATTTTTGTGGCTTGCTCCAGATCGTCAGCGACTAGAGTGTTTCTTAGAGCAAAGTAGAACGCAGTTCGAATCTTGTCATCTTTGAGCCTCACCAAGTCGAACAAACGAGGAACATTCTGTGGACTAATTTAGAAAAAGTAAACAAATTTGTGAAATGAAAAAGATATATTAAAAGCTGCTATCGAGATAAAGTAGCGATAACAACGAACTAATTAGAAAAAACGAAACGAAAATAGGCGATTTCTAAAAGTCTATATTTTTGCCTTTTTTATAACTTTTCAAAACCTTTGTCGAATATCCCTGACTTTCAAGCACTGGAAAAGAAAATCCAAAACTCTACAAGTATTCAAACTGTTTTTAGTTTCGAATCAGAACAAACCAGACCACAGAGTTGCGTCTAAAAACACATTTATTTAGCTTGTTCTACTGAACTCGTTATATGAGTTGCAACTGGGAACTGACCGGCTGCAACGGTTTAGGGTCATATCAAGATTACTATACTGCATGAATCCGATGGTAAATATTATTGGCCTTGAGAGTGATTCAAGTTTAAAAGGAATTTTCAGCTTTCGCCTCATCACTTAGACGACATCCCGATTCTTGCACTCTGGAACTGGTCAGCACACTCATTATTTTTCTGCCAAGTCCCTAAACATTTAATATGAAACACTGTCTTTCTTGGACTATAATCTTTGTGCACCGTTTTAAAGTAATATTGATGGGTCAGTAATAACTCTTCTGCTCTTAACAGTCGTGCTTTGAATTAAAGCAGTCTATAGGTTCAAATAATTATGGTAGAAGCGTGATTTCTGGCTCCTATTTGCAACCACAAAGACGGTGTAACGCTCGAAATGTTAGCTTCTTTCTCTATACTTCTTGCAATGGTTGTTTTAAGATACAAAAAAAGATTACTTTCTCAGAAAACAGGCAAAAATCAGAACTAAACTTAACAAGATTTAGCAACAGTCTGGAGCCTCGGTTAAAATGTGTTTAGTACCTACTTACGTTTGAATTTTTGACGTTGCATCTTTTCGTAAGTTTTCAACCTACAGGAAAAACAAATAACAAAATAGCTCCTCAGTAATTGAGCTTTAAGATATATCAAAGTATTAAAATCCAACTAAAGGGTTTTTTATTCATTATGTGTTTTCTAATTTTCAAACCAATACCTTATTTGCAAAAAATGACAATCTGTCCTTGGATTCGACAAATAAAGATTACGAGATGTGAAGATCTTGATTTTGAAGTATGAAGCCAATTTTCAATGGCTAAAAAAGCCGGGAATCGTGCCCCACAAAGTTTGGGACATCAAAAAAATTTAACGAACACTGCATATATTTTTTTTTTGGTACACGAATAAAATATTAATTCACTGATAAAACTTTTTAAAATGAAATCGTTTGTTTTAAAATATTGACAGCAAAGGCTTTTGCTTACTAATTCTTTTCGGAAAGCGGTAAATGTAGAGTTTGCTCTTATTGGCCGTTGCAATCGCTACTTTTGAGCAATACGGCTGAACATTTACAGGTTACCTAGTTTTAATATGGTCTTTCAGCTCGTGCTAACCAACTTTTTCAAAAGCGAACAGTTTTTGTGATTGCCAAAACTGTTGCAAAAGGCCTATTGTCAAATACTTTACAGAATAATTTTCAAGTGATCTTACTTTATCCAGTCCAATAAATGTCGCCTGTCCAATGTTATTTTTTTTCAGGAACTCCACACATTTTTGTGCCGTGTCAATGGTGTCACAAACAATGTTATTCAAAGCTCCACAAGCAGTGCTTATGGCAACATCATACTTGTCATCTATTGCACCAAGGTCCCCCTGCATGCAATAACAAGACATTATCATCAATATCTACAGCATGAATCACCATCATCAGCAACATCAGACATTATACATCACCCTTATCACCTTTACGACGATCTTGAATCATCAATCATTACCATCACCATCATCATCGACCATCACCATTATCATTAACCTCTGAAAAGATTGTGTTAAATGTTGTCTCTGACTAAAAAATATAAAATGAGTGTTGTTTTAAAATAGTTGCAAACGTTTCGACCTTAGGTCTTCTTCAGTGGAACAAACTCAAGAATCTTTAATAATTTCGCATTGTCTTTCAAACAAAGGCAATTGTAGCTAGAAGGGATTGCTATTTGGTCGTTTCTTGAATTTTTGTTGCCGATTGCATAGAATGCTTCAAGAACACCGTTTTGTGATAAGCGTGTGCTGTGGTGTGTGCAATTTTCACTCTCAAAATCCACAATGTGATCGTGTTCATGAACATGTTGCATGATTCTCATAGTGTTCATCGGTTTGAATGACGCACAAGACGTCACATGTGTCTGCTCTTTACGCCGTGTTTCATTTGAAGACGGTATCGCTTCTGCTCGGTCTAGAAGCGTGTTGACCAGTGATTTCTTTTGTTGTACTGGTTGGCGTGAATTATAATCAAGATATCTGTCCGTGTGCGTGGACTTGCAGTACAATTGTAAGAATTCTGAGAAGAGAAGATACTCGTGCGTCATTCAAACCGTGAACACAATTGGAAAGTTAATTCCAAGACCCGAAGACAGATTTGAAAAGAAGAGAACATGGGTGCATTGTTTACAAAATCAAATGTGAAAATTGATGATTATTCAAATTATCATCATCATCGCGAATCATCATCATCGCGAATCACCATCATCATCGTCGCGAATCATCATCATCATCGCGAATCATCATCATCATCGTCGCGAATCATCATCATCATCATCGCGAATTATCATCATCATCGCGAATCATCATCATCATCATGAACCACAATAAACATGAATCAGCATCACCATGAATCACAATCGTAAATCTGCAGATGTCAGGTCATCCAATGAGAGCTAAGGAAATTGTAGGTAAAACCTTATGTTAACAAACTAACAAGGTACTTTATTAACGCAACTTTTTAAAAAAAGGAGAAATTTAAAGAATTTCCACGAGCTTCCATCCCGAATCGCCCAACAAAAATAATGAATGAAAATCCTGTTAAACATAAAATTTATTTGCATTGCCAATATGCATCGTTTATTTCCTATAACGAGGTAATTGGTAACTCGTTATCACTTACCAATCTTCCAAAAATTCCTGGAATATTTCCACATTCTTTCTGCAGCATTAACGACTCCAGTACCTTTCCCCTAAAATCACAAAAAAAGGCGTTTAGGTTATTCAAAGTTATTTTTAGTGTTTGTAACGTCTTTGTCATACATTCTTATAATTTTCGTGTTTTAATAAACCCACCTACTACGGGCCACCTGAAGAGAGCTTTTGGCTTCCTCAACCTTTGTCATGGTACTGCGAAGCTGCAAAAAAAATAATAATACAGTACAACTTTTTACATTCTGATATCACAGGAAAGTTTTTTTTTTACTTTTTATTTTTGCTCAATTTATATTAGTGGTTGCCCAGGGAGAAGCAGTAAGCCTCTTGTTTTCAGCCAAGAACAAGTTTCAGAGAAAACCAACCTCTTATTAGTTGATTAAAGTGCCTTGCCAAATGCCTCACTAGTTTATAGTTAGTATAATTATACTAGTGAGTTTCCTATCTTAAAGCTATTTGCTGTTTTTAGATGACCCCCTAAACAACCACGCCACACCTCCCTCCTTTCATTTAGTTCCAACAAATAGAATTAAAGTATTCAGAGTTTGGCTTAGATAATAACAGTTACATTAAAAACAACTCAAACATCATGTATACAACCTAAATACAGTACACAGTTATACAGTATTTCACAATTACGTTTTGGTGAAAGCTGCCCTAAATGACAAGAACTCAGCACAAACCTCTTCTGATGCTTTTCTTTCTCCATGGACAGCTTTTTCAAAATCCCTTTCCGCTTCTTGGAGCTTTTTCTTAATTTCTGGTAAATCTTTTTCCAAAGTCTTTAACTCACTAACCATTAACGAAAAACACAACTCAAAAAACTTGTTTTAGATTTAATAATCTATTCTTTTTAACAATTCATACTCAACCTTCTCATGACAGTATTAATAAAACAGTTTGTTGCAATGGTACAATTTTGCACACAATACGATACATATCTCGATACAGGAACAACAATATGATACTAAGGCTGTAATAATACTTTTTTCTCGATACGATACATATCTCGATACCAGAGCAATTATTATATTTTTATGTGTGTATTACAACTTCAAATATGCATGTAGTTTCAATGTTTTTGTATTTTGTTCTCCTCACGACCAAGTCAAGAGGCTTTGGTGTTTGTATTATAACTGATAAGCAACAACAAGAACAGTAAAAACAATAATTTAATAATATACCTTTCCCTTTCTTTAGCATTTTTTACAGATTTTTCCAAATTGGATATAGCAGTATTCCGTTGTGAGATTACTCCTTCTTGCTGACTTGTGTAAATCTCCAGTTCACTCTTTGCAACATCAAGCTGTAAAAAATACAAAAGAAAATCATTCAGGGCTATCTTCTACTTTGGTTAATTTCCAAATGACCAAACTGACTTCCAGCTTAGTTATGCAATTAGAACAAAGTTTTTTTGGTAAAAAAATAAAGTGTTCATGGATTCTTACTTGGGATTTTGTTTCATTGACAGCTTTGTTAAGTCCCATCAACTCGGCTTCTTTATCCTAAATCAATACAAATTCTCAGTGAAAGATACATAGAATATACAATGCTTCAGTATTAATGGCCTGACTCGTCGCCAGATATTTTGTCAGTTTTAAGCTGCTGTTTTGGTCTGGTTTCTATATATTAGTCATCTGAAACTGGTGTTGAACCAGGAGTTACAGTACATTCTGTAGTACTGTTGTCAGTGACTGATGTTTTGAATATCTGTGAGGTAGTCAACATCATTCTGAGTCATTCACCAACAACAGTCCCTCTAAGGACTACTTTAACTTGGATTATCATTCAACACAATTTATTATTTTACTAGTCATCTGTCATAAGCATAGTGTCAGACCTAGAATTTTCAAATCCTCAAAGAAATTCCCTGACTTTTCCCTGACTTTTTACCTTGAATAATTTTTCACTGACCAAAATCTAAATTCCCTGACTTTTCCCTGACCTTGAGAAAATAATTTTTTCCCTGACTTTTCCCTGACCTGTGGCAACCCTGTTACTGTACTGTTAAAGATTTGTCTTTTAAAACACCAAAATCAAATCATATATCTTCTCACAAACAAGTTGGTATATAGTATCTATTACAAACACAAAGTTTACCTCTTTTTCATTCTGGATTCCCTGAGTTTCATGTTTCAGCCCTGTATGAATATCATTTGTACAATTAATCTGTTACCATTACTTTATTCAGATAAACTTCATAGAAAGACTGAGTAAGTGAGAGTTGAGGATTCTAACCTGCCATAACTTCTGCTAGCTTTCCATCCTCCACAACTTTCTTTGCCTGCAACAAAGAATTATCATTTTTACATATAAATTGATCTGGGGTTAAGTGTAGAGTTACAGATTTGTTTGATGCATAAATTGTTTCAAATTTTTTTTTTTGAATGATACACTTCACCTCAAATTCTTCCCTCGTCTTTTCAAGATTTTCTATTTCAGTTTTGCTTTTGTCGGGTGTGCCTTGCAATTCTGTAAGCTGGAAACAAAAGATGTAGAAGTAAGAAGAACAAATACAAAAAATGAAAGCAAAATACTTTAGCGGTAAGAGAGGCTAAATCACTGATTTAACTTACTGGGCTTTTTCTTTGATAGCTGGACAAGAAGAGGGTGTGAAATTCTACCCTCCATAATTCCAAGAGAATTAAAGCTAAGGGTATAAAACTTGGCTGGTAAGCAGAGCTTTAAAAGCTTATAATTTTGAGATTATCTTTGTAATAATATTTTGTCACATGGCATCATGTTGCCATAACAGTATATAATTCCTATTTTTTTGGAAAGTTTTAAAATCCTGCTCATAAATACAAACCATGATTACCAGTACTACTTAGGGAAACAATTTTTGTTGAATGATTAAATATAGTAGTTGCTGCATTTTTGTACAAATTTCAATACACCCTACAACAAGGTACAGTAACTGTATCTGTGATCAGTTCTGCCCAAAAGAATCATAGAATTTATATATGAAACTACACAATCCCATACCTTTTCCTTTTCTTTCTCAAGGCTCTTATTAAGCTTTTTACTGTTTTGCTTGCAATGTTTTAAGTCCTGAAGAAGCAAGACATAATAAGATTGACAAAGTACAAGCTTTTATCAAACAATGGAACTGAGAAGGATTGCACTTACAAGGTCCATTCAGTTTGTCAATGATAAAAACAAGAATAAATATCTTAACTAATGTAATCATAGGATTTTGTGCCTAAATACTATTGATAATAGCGAAACTAAAACTCTGACTGTTTGTGGGCCGTTAAACTCTAGCCGCAAGTCAAGGATATTTATTTAACACATTTTCAAGGAGTTTTTGGAACCAAAAAAACCCTTTTAAGTAAAACAGCTGACCTGCAAGGACTGGTTTGGTTTTGATGAACTATTCAAGGCCAGCCCAAATCATGTAAATACAGTGCAACCCAGATATAACAAACTCCCCATTATACAAGAAAACCCCGTTTTAAAGAAACAAATGTTGGGCCCCAACTACAAATTCTACCCCAATATAACAAAGTTTTTTCGACTTCAGGCGACTGAATTACCAGCCTAAATGAGCGAGTTCTTCTAATTTAAGAACAGAAGCCTAGCAAGCTTTATTGTGATACGCTTTTGTTTTGTTAAAGAATTGTTTTGCTTCAGTCTTGATTTTACTTTGAACTGTTGAACATACATACATACATACATAATACTTTATTTAACCACGGTAAAATCATCAGTATAATACAAGTAAAATTCTAACTGTAGTAT
>JAOEHV020319476.1:0-11536 GCA_025447995.2 Isaurus tuberculatus | reverse complement strand
AGTAGTCGTTTTTACTCGTGTATAAAAAATATAATTACAACTACTTTTTTTCGAAAACATAGTTACTGAATTATTTTAAAAAAGCAACAATTTCAGTGAACAATCGTTTGCAAAAGAAAGAAAAAATTCTTAAGACGGTG
This sequence comes from Isaurus tuberculatus, assembly GCA_025447995.2. NCBI lineage: Eukaryota > Metazoa > Cnidaria > Anthozoa > Zoantharia > Zoanthidae > Isaurus > Isaurus tuberculatus. The sequence goes on along the minus strand of JAOEHV020319476.1, from coordinate 11,396 downwards.
ATTTCACTTAAATTAATAAACGTACCATGCTAAATAAGCTAGTACCGTGTGGATTTTTAGGACAAGAAAAATAAGCGTACCGGTACGTCTATTAGGCACTTGAGAGTATAGATAGGTAAATGAATATTTCCAGATTTTCCAATGTGGTTTAAGAAGGGGAAAAGTGGAGGAAAGCTGTTTTAAGAGAAATTTGAATTCTCCTTAGTTTTAGGGAGCCCCCCTCTCATCCAATGTTTGTATTTGGGGGTAAAACTTACCTTTATTAGTTTCAAGACTGTAGGATCTCCTAGAATACTCTTCAGTGCATGTGCCTGCTCCTCAAGGATCAACCCAGCTGTTTCTGGGTCATTAAGAGAGTTTAGAACCTTTTTTACAGCTACAGAACAAAATGAAAATAATTTAAAATATCAGACTACAGTGTATAGTTATAGTAAATAAATGTTTAGGATTTATTAACAGATATAAAGCTTTATTAAAAGATATATCAGTTTAAAGTCATGACAGTATTAAAAGACCAGGAAAAGTCAAATATTTTGCAATACCAATCTAGTGAGTCTCTCAGTTTTAAAAGAAAAACAGAAGAAATCAGCAGTTAATATTTGAATTCCCTGGAGATTCAGAGAATAGTAAGTATTCTCCATGAATGTAAGGCTTAAAAAGTTGCCGCAAAGAAGAACTATGGAATATTTAGGCCAATTTAACAATAAATTTTAATGACTGAAAGGTTTGAGAGCTTAAAGCTGGATTGAAGAGCATTTTTTAGCCTCAGACAAAAAATAAGAGATATAGTTGAAGTGATCAAAAAAGCTCATGAACTCACACTCCAACATGATGGAAGGCAGTGAATCTGTAAGAGATTATTTAGCTTATGAAAATGATACAATTACAATCCCTTTTAACTTCCATTTCCTCATTTTCTAATTTTCAAATTGTCCTGCTTTTTTTTTTGCCATATGAATTTGGTTCTTGTGGAATAATTCTTCAAAAATCTTGCATCTGGATCCTGTCATTGTTTCTTATTTCTTCACCGAAGATAATTTACAGAACAATCAAAAAATATCAAAAAAAAGAGTTATCCTTAAGTTGCCATAGCCTAAATATTTTTTCAAAGTTTTCAAAGGATAATCAAGTGTATCCTGCAATGTTTAAGTTTTCCTGTTGGCAAGCTGTGCTCCAACATCTTTTTTGTTCACTCGTTTTAGGAGTGCGGTATTTAGTTTTGTCATTTTATGGACAGTTGAAGTAACATTTGAAACCTCAGAATATTTTTTAACTTCTTTTTATTTTTTTTGTCATTGTCGGTGGTTACAGTAATGTTTTGACTTTTTCAAACAAATTCAGACATTTACCAACTAAACACTGCCTGTCTCTCTAACTTTTTCCAGATTGGCTTCCCAATCATGCTCAAAGGCCTACTCATTCCAGGACTGTCAGGAATAGGAATATTGTTTATTAAACATTATTCTTTACATTACTATCAAATCAGTGCTTGAGGATATAAAACATATTTCACCATTGTGTTGATATGCAATTGATGTATATCTAGAAATGAAATTATCAATAGGAGTTGTAATTGTATACAATGTTGCCACTGATAAGTACCTCTTTCTAGCAGGTCATAGAGTTATATCATTTATTTCCATGAATGATGTTCTAGCAAGGACTTTGACATCAAGATTTTCAGTAACATTGGCCTTCAAACTTGACTTGTCGTGTGTAAACGAAATCCTCATTTCTCTGGTCATGTGTAGAGGGGAGGAGCCATCTGCTTGGTGTACCGACTGAGTACTGTCAGAATTTTAGTGCCAAGGTATTTAGTAGTCGAGTGGTATATCACTTTCCAATGGCAATATTATTTACTGCAGTTATATGGATCATGGGATGACTGTGAAAAATGTCAAAGTATGGCAGGTTTGAACCCGGTACCCAACTGGTTCTGGAGTTGGTACTTTGCTGTCCCTGCCATTGCGGTTTGTGTCTATGTTGTTATCAGCATCAGTGTGTCCTTATCTAGGATATGGGCGATCTGTCTAGCTTTGAAAATAATTCTACCATCGGTCACTGTCAGGGAGGTATTCGCACTTGCTGAGGAAACATTGTATTTGTGTGCAGCCTGCTTGCTTGCACAGAGGGCAGGTCTTCTCCTAGTGAGGTTGCTTGGGGTTTGCTTTGTATTGGCTCATATCCTTGTTGCCTTGATGATGGCAGTCAGTGCTGACAGCTGTATGAGGAACCTTAGCATTGTCTGAAGTATGGATTTCATCAAGAAGTGATTCAAGGGACTGAGATATTTTTGACTTAATTGAGGCTAGAGTGTGAGATCTCAACTCTATCCTTTATTGTTGTTTTACAAGGCAAGGGAGGCAGAGATGACTATTAGCTTGAGCCAAGTGAGGACTATGAGGTTTTCTTCATCCTTGGTCATTGTTTCACCATGGTGGTTAAGTCTGTTAGTTTTCAGAAGTGAGTTCTCAACAAATGCCACGAGGAGCTGGAACAGACCTTCTGGGCACTCATAGTTTTGAGGTGTATCTTGGAAAAATTGATAAAGCTAGTGTGCCCCAGTGACTTGGAATCCAAAGTGTTGCCCGATGGTTTGCAATAATAATAAATTCAAGGGAAGTTGAGCTTTTGAAAAAAGTGTTTCTTGAAATGATTGGGCAGTAGTTCACAATTGACTTTCTGTTTGGTGGTAAGTCTATTTTCTAGGGGCTGGAACATCATCTTTTTTATCTTCAAATCTGCTTTAAGGGGCTGCATTCTAGTTTTCTTTTGCCAGGAGACTCCTTCGGCCAAAAAAAGGGCAAAGTTGTTGTCAAATGAGAGCATGTCATTGTCTCAAATTCTCAAAGCTGTTGATGATTTTGTTTTGAGCGGCACCACTGCTTCAGTGCCTTGTGGGTGGAAGCCATTCTCGACAAAAGTTGAAGTTGAGATTGTGTTGTCACAACAAGGGAGATGTTGTTTTAGCTAAAACTTCAAGGCTTTCTGGTGGGTATTCATGGAGAAAATTTCCTAGGTTGTCCCACCGCTGCCACCAATTGCCAGTTAACAGTAGATTGGAAAGAGCCAACACACAATTCCCTGGGTTGAACAGCTTTTATTCCGTGAAACACAGTAATAACAAACTCGCAACAAGAGTAAAAAACAGACAAAAAAAGACAGGAGCTTTGTAACCACCACATGAAATGCTAGTACGGCTGACCAGTACAGTTGCCAGTTATGGTAGAGTTGATGGTAAATTAAACTAATATTAATTATGGTTGAAACCCTAACTTTATTTGTCTATTAGGAATTTACTTTGCCTATGTATGTTATGTTTAACACAAATTAAAAAGTCATTTTCAAATTTTAAGTTTGTTTTTTCAAATCTACTTGAAAACAAGATAAATAAAAGCTCAGACCTATAATATATAGTAAAATTTACTTTTTTAGATGCTACTTAATTGTATTTGTTCAAATAATTACTGTCCTTGTATAAAGCCTGGCCCACACTAGAACTATCAGCTGAGCTAATGGTCACTCATGAAAGTTGGTATAAGCAAGTTCCTCCAGTGTACAGTGTCATTTTGAGCACATTTGGTCACTCATGCCATCGGTGCCGAATATTCATCATGTTCAATAATTTTGTGCACAAATTTAAACATTTCCTCCAAGTGTGTTCACATGCAAAGCTATCAGCTTAGGAAATAACATGAATATGCATGCATACTGTGCCTAATAACCATAAAACATGGCTAGCTAGTTATATAGTTTTAAGAAAGAGATTTTTCTTTTTCTCTTGTTTTAGACAGATGTGGACAAAGGCTTGTATTTTAGCTGCCGAACACAAGAAGCATGTGCAAATAATATCATTTGTGAACTCAATTAGAAGGACCCAGAAAAATTCAGACAATAGAATCAGTTGGACTGAGGTTCAATTGTGGAAATAGTAATTAATGTTGGTAATGCCATAAAATGTTCATTTGTGCACAAAATAATTCAACATGTTAAATATTCAGTGCCAATAGCACAAGTGACCAAAATGACACTGCACACTGGAGGAACTTGCTTACGCCAACTATAATAAGTAACAATTAGCTCAGCTGATAGCTCTAGTGTGCATTGAGATTAAGCAACAGGCTTTTAACACAAAAGTTAATAAGCACTGGCCTTAGCTTGAATAACTGTCACAGTCTCAATTGAGGGAACCTGATATAGCAAATAACAAATGATGATAACTAAAAGTTCTCTACCAATTCCTTGCTAGCAGAGGCCTCTCACACAGAGAGACCTCTGCCGGCTCCCAGTGAGTTATTTGATGGAGCCGCCAACCACTTTCATGGTTGAAACAAATCTGTTTGAAAAACCGGTTTCCATTACCTTGGTTACATATATTGCACATGTTCTGTTTTCCATTGACTGCTGTCGTCTGTCACTATTTAGAGTTCTCACTTCGATGGAGCTACAAAATTGGCTATTTCTAACCTGACACATCAAAATATAAAGGATTAATTTCTTGAACTTTATTTTTTTAAACTTAATTTCTTTCTTTTTTCTCCACAAGAAAGTGATTCTTTCTTTCTTGAGAAAGCGTGACACATTTGCGTGCAAACCGGTTTTGTGAGTTGTGTCGCACGTGACTAAAATGTCACTGGTTGTTAAGGAAACCGCAGCGCACGCATGATAAGAAACTCGTTGGGAGCCGGCAGAGGTCTCTTTGTGTGAGAGGCCTCTGCTAGCAGGGAACTCTATCAATAGCAATAATAGCAAAAATTTTTAAAAAATGCTCTGTCTCTTTTAAAAAAGTGCCATTCTCGAATAAGTGCCAACCAAAAATAAGTGCCTCATGTGCCATGGCACTTTTTAATCAAATATGGTATGTTATTTAGTTGTATTCTATTTGTACTGTAATTATGAGTGAAAAACAAATCAATTTCTACTGAATATTGTATGCTCATTTAAGAACACATCACAAAAGAAACTTTCAAAGTATGCATAAGGAATTGAATGTGCAGTAATTAACTAGAAATATCATTCATAATGTAGTTTAATGAAAAACTTAAAAAATTGCCTTTTTACTGAACTGAAAGGCTGTAAGACTTATACAAGAACTATTAGTGTTATGTTCTTGATGAATTTAGCATTTTTTACTTCCTAAAGTTTTCGGCTGACATAAAATAGCAAACAATCTATTACCAAGGGGGCCATATTGAATACATAATAACATTGAAGACATTATATAATATCCGAGGAATGCGATACAGTATAACGTAAAAACAATTCAAAAAAAGTTTCGAAAGCTCTCAATCAGTGCCGATTTTATCAAAAATATTGAAGAGGAACAAACTGCCCCACGGCACTATGTTTATGTCTTTCTCCAACCAAAGACTTTTCCCAAAAATGAAAATAAATTAACTGTAAGTTTAATACACTTATTTGAATCGACATTCACTTCGTTGAACGTGGAAAATCTTTAATATTATTTCAAAATATTTTTTTAAAAGAGAAAGATAATACATATTATTATAAATATCTAAGGCCTTGTTTTATTGAGGACAGGAAAACAACTTTGAACCAATAGTTGTAAGTTATTTGAAAGCCTTTGAAAACATGACTTCTTTAAACATAAACAACATCGGATCGTGAAATGACGCCTGAAAGCTCCTTTTTTTCCCACCAAAAGTGATAACGTTTATGAACTCTCGAAATTTAGTACCTCCCATTTGATTGATGCCATCAAACAAAGCGAACAAAGCTATAGATATTACAAGAAGAGTATTGATGAACATCTCCGAAACGGACCCAAGCTTGTTTCAAGTACAATTGGATTTACTTCGGTTTCAAATACACTGCGCGAGATGATAAAGGACTCGAATTTAGTTCTAATCTTAGAACTGGAGCTAAGGTTAACAAATCCGCGATCAAAGATCGTTACCAGGTCAGGAAAGGACACTAGTTGCAATTTTCGAGTCGGTATGAAAAGACAAACAACCATTTTACAACGAGTTCTGCTACAGAATAAATCAATACTTTTACCTTCAGTTGATTCGGGACTCTCGGGCTCCGTTGCCACAGGCATTCTTAATGACTTGAATCAGTAATCAAACAACAATTTTTAAAAACTGCAAAAACACGGAAGGGAGACGCTCACAAGACTGAGTTTTGGAGGTCGGCAGTGCGGCGTGTTTAGAATGCCAATCAACTGCAGATCAATCAATCACGTGCATTACTAAATTTCCTTTCTGCGAACCTCGGGGGGGTAGGCTAGTTTTGACAACTCGAAAATATTCCTAGGATTAAATCCTTAAGTCTTTGATAACCAAAAAATGTTTAGAATTGTATGTTCTTTACCAATTAATATATCTTATATGGGACTTTTACAAAATATTTAGCTTTGTTTTGAAATCTTTAACAGTTTTTATTTTTTATAGCCCCCTCCCCCACATTACACTTTTGTCAGCTTAGACTCGTTTCCACTCACAAAAGGATGAACGTCGGTTATTTTTCAGAAGCGTCGGTGCAAAATAGTGAAAGAACACAACTTGAAAAGCTTTGCAGATGTTTTTAGTTTCCTCTCTTAAGATTCCTAGAAGATATGTCTTGTCCAACTATCAGCTTTCTGAACTTTTTACATTTAGCATGAGTATCAGACCGATCGATGCAATAAATGCACAATGTAATCACATTACTTTGCTCTTGAAAAGTACAACGAGCTGAGTTGATCGGTGAGTGTACTTTAATTTTGCAGTTTGTTGTTGGTTTTGACATTTTTAAAGCTAGCAACAAAGATACATGAGTAAGTTAGTAACGACAGTGCTTTCAGTAAGTAAAAATAAATTTTTGTTCGATCTTTCATTAGGAAAGGTTTGTTCTCAGATCATGCATGTCGGGTTTCTCTGCTGTGCTTGATTGTTGCAAGCGAGTGCAAAATTTCGTCGCTTCCTAGAAAATTAGCCGTTTAGAAAATAAAATCAGGTCACGATGGAACGTTTTCACTTTTCTAGATAAGATACTATTGGCATGCCATTAAACCATTTTTAAAAATTCGGAACGTGACGCCGATCGCTCATTCGGTTATTGTTTTTCTTTTCAACCATTTCAAAATTTAGTCAACCTTCCAGTTCCACATTATAATATTTGTACATCGCAAGAGTTTGTAATCTGGAATAGTTTCAGAGTTTCTTGCTTTCTTCTCGCTTTGAACGGTGGATTCGTTGGAAGAGAGTCATAATTTAAGCCGTGTTAAAATATTACAAATTTACTGTATTGTAACTAGTTCCTGACACTATTCAGATTGTTTGATCATGATGTTCCATTCATTAGCAGGGTCAGCTAATACTGTATTCAAGTTTTCTTTAGTATCAAATTACTTTAATAATTCTTTCGGTTTTTGCTGTTAGTAACAGTCAACCTTCCTTTTTTTCTTGTGGTCATAAAATATTGATAGCTTACAAAATATTGTTAATTTGCTCAAGACAGTATCAATTTGTTTGCCGAAATAGGTTGTTTAATGTGAGTTTTAATGAGCAAAATATACAAATGGATTTTACTTTTTGTATTAAAAAGGTATGAGTGAAACAAAGTTTGTTAAGTATTTACTGAATTAATTTTTCAAAATTAATACAAATTGGTGTTTTTGTGGTTCAGTAGTTAATATGAACACACAGCTGCACTGAACTTTTGATTGAAAAAATTTGCATAAGTTAATCTTAATCAAATTGATAGTTTAGTATTGTTTACATTAAATTGTTTAGAAAATAAAAAGTTAGCCGAGAGTCTCATGTTTACATCCAAGCTTTTAGTTCAAATTTGTTTTTAAAGTTTTACATGCTGCTTTTTTGAGGTTAGTTTAGTCAAAATAACAAGTATCAATAAATCAACACTCAATGTCAATGAAATATTATGATATCGGTAGCAGAAGATAGATATAGATTGCTCACTGAGTTTACCCTGCAGCATTTGGATCTAGTTCACTGTAAATGCTTTTTCAATATTGATCATTACTTGTGGCATTTGTTAAACTGATTGGTTAATTTTATTATCAGTCACATCTTACTGCTTTTGTTAATCATTATTTGCAAACAGTGTTTAAACAAAAAACAACAGCATCTAGACCAGTCAAAAGATTGTTGGTCCATTCTAGTGTAGAACAGTTCATTTCTGCTCCTTAAATGTGAAACATACAGTTTTCAAAATTCTAAAGCTTTACTAGACACCTTTTGAAATGACTGTCATAAAAGAATGCATTATATCTAGGGCTGCATTGGCAGACCAATACAGAGGCCATGATACTTAACTAGGGATGCATTGATGTAATTCTTTGCAATACAAAGAGTCACAATCCTTAATTAATAAATTGTTTCTAGACAAATACTTAAAACAATGACAAAGTAGTGGTATTCTTAATTGATGTATGCAAAAACTTTATTCTTATCTCATACTTTTGTCAGTCTTATCCTTAATATGAGCTAAATTATTCATTATAAATACTAATTTAAACAATTTTTTGTTTTTGCACCTTTTACCAAATTTAAACAGTAATATGAAATAAACAAAAAATCAAGAGCTTGATTTCAAATGAACTAGTCTGACTCATAAAATGTCTTGAAACCAAAGATATCTATTGACATGTACTTTTATAATTTCCATCCAAACATACAGCTATGGCCAAAAGTCTACCAATGTCATTATTTGACACTGAACAAGATGTTCCTTTACCTGCCTTTTTACCTGGAGAGATTGTAGTAACCAGGGCACAGAATGTTCTGCGGTTTGGTGCCATGTCAGAGAGTAAGTCTGGGACTGCTGGGGTGTTGTATGTTACAAACTTCAGGGTTACCTTTTTAACGACGAGTTCATCTTCTGAGAAAGCATTGAGTTCTGTGTTTCAATCAAACCCAGATTTGACAGAAGGTGATATCTATGCTGGCATTCAACAAGAAATTCACATTCCTTTGACATGCATTTTAGAAGTCCATTGCACTATGAAAGCTTTTACTGGATCAAGAACCAGAAAAATGTTACCAGGTACACATGTTTCATCAAAAGTGCAGGTTATTGAAATCCTCTGCAAGGACTTGAGACTGTTGCGATTTGGGTTGAAATTTGTTCCAAAAAGTACAAAAAAGACAATTGTTGATTCAATCCTACACTATGCATATCCATCGGCCATAACTTTGATGTATGCATTCAGTTACAGTCAGGCATTAGTAAAGGAACAGAGTGAAGATAACGAAACACTAAGTGCTGTGCCAACATTTAGAAGTCTACCTGATTGGTTGAATGAGTTGTCAAGGTTGCATGTTGATGATACATGGAGAGTTGTAGATGTGAACACAAAATTTCAAACTTGCCCATCATTCTCAGCACTGTTTGTTTGCCCTGCATCATTATCAGATTCTGATATTAACCGCATGTCTTTGCACTACATTGATGCTAGAATTCCTATTTGGTGCTGGAGTCATCCTGTTACAAGAGTACCAATACTCTACAGTGCTGCTGGCCGGTATGTCTTGCTTTGAATTGTAGGGACCAATCCATAAAAATTGCACAACAATAATATGCTGATCTGTAACAAACAACTTACTGTAGGTACTCAGAATTTACATAGTATTCACAACCATTGGATTTATACTAGAAACAGATCATCCGTCTGGGATGAGCTTGGGCAAAGAACAGTAGCTTATCTGATAATCCATCTGTGTATAAATACAGGCAAGCAGACAGATCAGGGCAATGGCTAGACTTTGCTTGGAGCCAGTCTAGAATGGAGCAGTGAGGCACCTCCTTCCCTCCACTAGCCTTGGGTGCGCATCTTGGGCAAGTGCTAATACACCCCTAGCCTCCCTCGGCCAGGGTTATGGCAACGGCGGTCATGTCAATAATTCATTGTCATTTCCGGCATTGGGCAGTTTAGTTTGTCAACTTGGCAGCTGTTCTGGCACAAAACGTAGGATGATGAGAGTTGCAACCCCATCACCTTAATACATTCCTATTGCAAAGCTTCACATGGAAACACATACAACAACAAATCCTACACTTCCAGACCGATCATTCGTCTCAACGAGTTATCTAGGATGGTTCATCTGACAAGATGGACTATTGCGATAGCTCATCTGGACAAATGATCTGTCTACTTACCCATATTTATACACAGATGGATTATCAGATAAGCTACTGTTCTTTGCCCAAGCTCATCCCAGACAGATGATCTGTCTCTATAATAAATTGAGCCATAATTATATGTAAAATTAAACTTACAAACAATGAATCCCATTTACAGTAGTTGTTTTTGTATACTGGGTGCACAGAGCTATCAACTTCATTTGTTTCATCTGAATATAAAGAAAGTCTTACAAAGTTAAAGCTGATGCTTCTGTGGGTTCAGTAATAAGTACAAGCAGGTAGTACATACAAACTAGTATCAAACTTGAACCCACAAACATAGACCCTAAGGCCACGTTGGTAGCGAGTATTACACCTTAAATCTACCATAAATAAAAGTGAGCCTGATGTTAGAGCCATGGACAGCTGTTTTGACCTTTTTTTTGGCCTTGTCAGCATGGCATTGCTAACAAGTAAATACTTAGTCTAGTAAAGTTAAATCAATATTTATTTATCAACTTGCTTTTAAATTAAAATATGCCAACATCATGAGATAAACCCTTAACTAGATCCACTCATCTAATTGTTTTTTGCCACAACTCATTTCCTAAATATTATACTTTTCACTGCAATGATCAAAGATTGCAATTTTCAGGTTAAGTTCAAATACTTGCTTTCACACTTTAGAATAATTTTTTAAAAAAGATATATTAATTTTTATAAAGCGTAAAATTTGCCATGTTTTGATGAAGAGATGATCATTTTTAAATATTAAATAGTTTTTTGGGGTTGAAAGTGAGTATTTCTATTAAAACATTTTCAATGATCTCTACTTTTTAGGCCTGAAAGTATTTTTCTGGAGAAGGAAGAAACATTCCTTTTTAAATTGATTTCCTCAATGGCTGTTGATACAAAGCACAAGGGTGGTGGAGTCAAGGTTGTCAATATCAGCAAGTGCTGTGCCTCCATCAAAGAACTGCAACAGAGCTTTTTGAAACTGAAGAGTCTTTGCATATTGGATACCACCAAGAGTTTCTGGAGTATTGACCCACATTGGCTTTCAAGCCTGGACAATACAAGGTATGAATTTTTTTTTCTATACAAAGAGTTGTGTGTTAAATTCTGCACGCACGCACACACACTATAGTATATTTAATATAAACAGCATTTTTCCAAGCATACAAAGAAACTAACTTACATCAAGATATAAATTATGTGTTTTCAAGCCATAAGGTCAGCGGTCATGCAGTCATGGCGGACGTGTTTCTTTTAGCTCCGTAACAAATTCTGAAAATGCCTCCTAAAAAAGG
>JAOEHV020319475.1:0-25064 GCA_025447995.2 Isaurus tuberculatus | reverse complement strand
GGGGGAAGGAAACTAAATGTTTTTAGATATTTTGACGATTTGAGCCTAATTTTTCTTTTTCGGATATACCAACCAAAACAAAATCGCTGCCGTAACCGGAAAAAAAGAAAAGTAATGATAAATTTAAAAATCCCTTCTGCCGTTGTACGGACAAAATTTTAGTTAATGATATATTTGGCTTGTCATTTGAAATATGAAATATGCTTATTTTACTTGTAAAATTCACATTTTAGTTGGCTGTTACAATGCAGGCGATTTTGCACTGACTAACATTAACCGAAAAACAGTACTTTCATGTTTTCCTCAGTCTTTCTCGGCCATTCTAACATGTTTTGAAATTTAATTTTGGCGTTTTTCAGTCTCGTTCTCATAAAAGAGGTTCTGTAAATGACTGTCTTAGGTAGTATAAAATATCAACTGCAACTAAATCCGTACCACATTGTATTAAGTTTTTAGAAAAATAACCTTAGAATTGAAAGATTGTATATTTTTTTCTTCAAGATGATGCAGTTTTTGTTGTGAGGAAAAAGTTAATTGGCAGGCATGACAGTATATCGGGTAGACAATCATCAGATCAAAACTGCACTTGACCTTCATATCGCGAACTGAATGAATAATGACATAATATAAACACTAATGGTATGTGATATACCTTGGAACATAATTTTTAAGTTCGATCAATTATTAGAGTTGTTTCCTTATACTTTTAAAAATTATTTTAATTAGTACTTTTGATCTATACAATTTAAATGATACGGCGTTTATAATGATATATAGAGATGACCAAACTATTATTATTACAATGAAATTTTGTAAGGCTATAAAAAGTGTAATGTATTTTTAAAAAAATGGAAAAAACTTATCTCTCGCGGAAACACAAACCATAAGGATGAATTTTTAAGTAGAAACCATTAAATACAGCCTTAGAGAATCTCTCGTTTTAAACCTTTAAGGTGACTTAAGTCAAATGCTAATATCATTCATTATTCTATTATTGCTATTCTTATTGTTATCATAAACATCTCAAAATCAATAAAAAACTTGTAAGTTTCAAAGCGTGCGGTAAAGCCGCTTAAAACACTTCTACTCTCAGGCTGTATAATAAGTGATTACTTGACATTCTTGATGATCAAATAACTAAAATTTTGCTTCTAATTTTCATAAGAAGAAATTTAAATTTTTCTACGTTTAGTTTTGTGACGATCCTTAATAAAGAGAGGGGGAAAGGACGTTGCAGACACCCTGCAAACACCTAGTATTATTAGTCAAGCAAACAAATTTATAATATGTTATATATACTACCCGAAATCCTTAAAACTATTCTAAGTATCGTATGAAATTGATCCTTATATCGCGAGGTTGTGCGCCATGTCAGAACACATTTTTGTCATCTCATACCGTCGTGTTCTGCTCTAACACCCGTCAACGGAACGATAAAAGGTCAGCCAAGTTTAGACGTGTCTTTTTATTGCAATAGTAGCAATATTAATAACAACTTTTTGGCATGTTATCAGATGCCTATCAAGATTGTACATAAAGGTCGCACACGCAGTTTTTCTCACTGAATTGGTCTAAATAATACCTGACACTGAGAGAAACGAACAAACGGAAACCGAGAAAACCCCATAAGAAACACTCAAAAAGGTTTGAGAAAGTTTCACCTACGAAAAAACGAACAAAAAGGATTGTAATGTCTGATTGTTCAAAGCGCCCGATTCTGAAAGGAAAGGAAGCACTTATAGAATGGTGTCGGAGACAAACCCGCAGCTATCCTAACGTGAAAATACGCGATATGGACTCTTCTTGGAGGGATGGTTTGGCATTTTGCGCTATTATCCATCGTTTCAGACCTGATCTGATGTGAGTATTGGAGAAGAATCAGTGATATTTCTTTATTCCAGCTGAAAGAATTATTGATTTTGATATTACCTAAAAAATAAACTGCGCCTATGACGACTGTTTTTTGAGTTATACCTTGCCGCGCCAATAACACTGTCAAATAATTTTCATTATTGAATATTATTCAGTAAAACAAGTAAAAAGAATCATGTTATAATTATAAGCGTTAACTTTTTTTTCCTCATATTGTAAATAAAGGGTGACAAGCTTTTGAAACAATTTTTTTCTTGCATTTTCCTTAATCTGTTGGTTGAATACCGAGTCATTTTAAAACTCCATTCAAAATTTATCACTGATGGTCGAGACAATTATAACAATAATAATAATAATAATAATAATAATAATAATAATAATAATAATAATAATAATAATAATAATGGTTTATCCACAGTTTCAGTTTTTTATAGAAATAACAGCTCTTCTTCTGTGAAAATTATTAAAAGTACCAATAACTATTACAATAAAAGAACAAATCTAAGTACTATTTAATGTTGTTAACAGGCGATTTATATAAGATGTTTCCTACATAGATTACAATAAAGTTTAAAATCGGCAGAATTCCTGATATCTGAAGGTATGTTAATTAAAAATAGTTGCGGCTGAATGCCAGAAGGTGCCTGTTGTGACAGGCACAACAAGTCTATGAACGATGTTTGATCTCAAGTTCCTCAGTTAATTACAGATTTAACAGCTTGAAGTTTCAAGTACGAAAGCCAGGTATCACTGTATAAAGCTTTAAATAACGACTTTAGTAGGGAGTAGTCTCTGCGTCCTTTTAATTGCAACCAACCTGTATCCAAGATCGTAGATAATTTCTTAACATATTTCAAAAGTTGTGACAAAACTTGCGCCCATAGCGAATTGTATAGTTTCTATGGTCTAGCGATTAAAAAGTTCGGAAAGGAATAGAAAATAATATCGCTATAACCGTTACATTTGGCAAAACTAGTGTTTCTAATAAATATTTTCGCAGTCTAAATTAATAAAATGCTTTTAAAATATTTTGCAATGTTCTTAAGGTGCCATAATAGGATTTAAGAATGGAATTAACATGGGCGTTCCATTTAATGTTGAGTCGATGTGCACTCTCAGGAGCTTTGAACTTGAAGACGTTCAAGAGGGACGTCGGAGATCTTCAGTCTGAGATCGTAAGTGTCTAGAGAGTGCGTACGGGCTATCTGCAGTGTTGAAATCAGCATTGATTTGGTCTATTTTACGTTAAGCGCAAGATTCGAGTTATCTACCAAGGTGTCATGGCATTCGAGACATGTATTCAAGTCGTTAACTTGAGATGGGACCTGTGTTCCGGTACAGCTACTGTGTATTGTTGTATCATCGGCATACTGGTAGCTTTTAATTGTTGAAGGAAGGCGGCTATCTTGAAGGTCAGCAACACATAAATTGAACTACGTTGACCCAAGTATGGGACACCGTGGTACACCAAACTCGGCAGGGGTAAGTAAAGACTTGCGATCGTCAGTCTGTACGACATGGTGTCTTTCACAGAGATAGTTTGTTATTCAAAGAAGAAAGTCCTAAGAGAAGTTAAGTTGAGACAGTTTTTCAATGGCAGCTTTGAAACAAACCGTGTCGAATACCTTTGAAGTGTCAGCGAATACCACAAGGTTGACCTCCTTTGTTTTTATCGCCTTAAGCAGGGCATCCCTTATTCCCAAAGAGCATACTAGACATTGAGTGATCCTTACGAAAGCTTGATACGGTGTCCTTGAGGATCCTTTCTCTCCACAAAAGACCGCCATTTGACTAGCCACGAGTTTCTCAAATACTTTTCAGAGTACAGGGAGGATAGAAACTGGACGTAAATGGTCCTCAGTTACAAGGATGTCCACTTTTGGAATCGGGCTTATTCATGCTTTTTTCCATGCTCAAGGGAAATAGGATCTTTCAATGCATTTATTTATTATTGTTACATGTTAATGGCTAGCTAAGTGTCCGCAGCGAGTTTGATAAAACGTGCCAGAAGCTGGTCCGGTCCCATAGAGCAGTCTACCCTAAGATGTTTTAGGACATAGAGCTCCTCTCCTTGCGTGACCTGTCTTAGGCGAAAGGCATTCTGAGTGTCTGATAAGCTGTCAATCTACTGAAAACGAAGCTCCCCAGTGCAATATACACTGATATTCTGTCCGCTGATCCTTTGACCAATGAAAAGGTGCAATTTTATTACAAAAACATCCACCTCGTTCCCAGGGCTTTACTCCCGAGCAAAGGGAAAAGCCTTCGGAACGAGATTTTATTATATGAGTGCGTGGTGATAAATGGGCGCGCGTGGATAGGTGAGTTGAAAAGATCTTTCACGAGCGAAGTTTTCAGCACGAGAAAAAAGAATTCGTATCTGATCTGCAAAAGCGGCCATATAATTTCTGCTTAACATTTAATAATAGATTAATGAAATTAATTAATTTGCAATTGAAAAAGCGCGCTGAAGACGTTTCCTTTCAATACAGCGGTCTTTTCAAATGTGAAGATAACATTTCAGAAGAGAAACATGAAAGTATTTCGTTGATAATAATAGATTAAAATAGCTTATTTGCTAAATTTTAAATACAAAATATGATACAAAAAAAAAATAAGAAAAAGACGAGGAGCCACAAGGCTTATAAGTATGGACCTCCTTGAAAAGTAAGAGAAAGAACTTGGTAGGAGATTATTAGGAGGCTTTAAAGTAGGAAAACTATGTTTATCAGTTCTCAAACTAGCTTTTTTTTAAATTTTACCTAATTAAATGTCTTATTCAAGCTTAGCTGTTATTTTTTAATTTTTTTTTTTATAAATGAAGTAGTTTAAGGCAAAAGTAGTCGAATGGAATACAACAGAAATGCAATGCCCAGAAATGAAGTAAGTAAAAAGATCAATTATGCAAAGTTGTTCAGTTTCAAAAAATTAAAACCATAACTTAATGGATTTCTTTCTTTTTGAATTTTTGACACTTTACTTCTTTTCTTCCTATACATAAAAGTTGTCCGTAATTCTAATCGCAATTTTTTTTCTTTTCTCTCTTTTTCTTCCTAATAGTGATTTTAGCAGTTTATCCAAACATGAGATGGCCAAGAACAACGAGCTGGTCAGTAAATAATATTGATATTTTTTAAAATTATTGTTCTAATTCTATTCTAGTCCTCATGAATATTTTTTCTATAACATCTATACATATTAATAAAAAAGGTTTAAAAACCACTGGGAAATTAACTCTGATGCCGCTACTCTAGTCTTGATTGTAGTTTTCCATCGGTGATAGCTGATCTTAAAACTACAAGCCTGACTTTCACTTACAGCCTTGAACAGAGCAGGGACCGCTTGTGTTTCTAGCGAGCAGATTACGAAGAGGACAGAAATCCTTATTGGGTTTTAATTTTTACTTATAGAACTAGAAACGAAGAAGCGCATATCAAGGACAAATGAAATACGTAACAATAAACAAACAATTTTTAATTACAATGAACGCTGATTGACTATAAAAACTAAACCAAAGAGACTAAAAAAACTGAGATGAAACCGAGGCGAAGGTTCAGACTTAATAATAACTAATAATAATAACCGCTGGTTTATTATTCCTTCTCGCAGCTTGGGCTGAATTACAAGGAACGTCAGCAGAAAACTAAGAAAACATTACACACTTTAAAACAGAATAATAAACATTTAAATGTATGACTAAAGCAATAAAAAACAAGTTTGTAAAAAAAACCCAGTTTGATCCCTTGTGGCTAGCCAAGGAACACACTTCAGTGATGAACATTTAGAAATTCTCAGTATCTCTTGGTATTTTGTGGTAATAGTCACTTTAGCCAACCTTGACCTTAGATTATAGGCATGTTAGGCTTCAGGCGAAACAAGAAGGGTCCTAGGACACTTTATTAAAAATCGAAGAGATATTTTTTTTCGTCTTTCCTTGAGACTGAGTTATAAAAGTATTACAGACCTCTCAACTTGAAATCAGACTCTTATGAGACTGGAAAGCGGAAGTAAAAGTATTTATCCTTAATTACGTTTTTACTAAATAAATTTTCATAATATAAAATATCTAGAAAAATGTTGAATGCGTTTTTTGTTTAGAACAGAAGCTTCCTCCCCCTGAAATGTTACGGCAACTTTTTATTCCGTTCGCGCCCTCCCCCCCGGCCCCCTCCCACCTCGAACCAAAATTCAGTTCAACTAACAAAACATTTGATAAAAGGGTTGTATCTGTAAAAATACGTACTACTAGTCGAACGCACTTTACTAAGTTTTACACGTCTCTCTCCCGAACTGTTAACCAGGCCTTTAATGTAGCAGAGAAGGAACTGGGTATTCCTCGCCTATTGGACGTGTGTGACATGATTGAGATGGAGATCCTGGATGATCTGAGTATCATGACCTACGTTTCGTTGTATTATCAGTACTTCAAGGACAAATCCACAGGTAAAGAATTTTAGAAGAGCAGTGCAAACGCAATGCTCATATGATGTTGCTGGAAAGATAAATACAAGCATAGATGGCGTGCGTCTAAGTACTAAACACTTTTCATTCACTGAAAATAAACACAAGAGGAACTGATTTCTACTGTTAATGATAGTGGACAAGCGAGGCCTAATGTTTTGGCCCAATGAGGCCGAAACAGCTGACAGCTGTTCACAGCTGCTAATACCAAGACTGTTATCTATGATACATTAACAGAGTAGAGCCCAATATACAAACGTGGAATAAAACCCCATTATTTAGTATTAGAGTGTTTGAACGATTTATTCAGTAAGACTTTAAGATTTTGGAGGGGAGGGGGGGGGGGGGATGAGTCGGGGAAGAGATGCCTGGCTCAAAGCAAACACCACTTCACTTTTTGTTGGCTCCTTGGCAAGTCTGTATTGCAGTAGTGGTTATGGAACAAAAATCCGAGTTTCAAACGTAAATCAAGTTACAAATCGAATTTGAACTACAAAAAATGGAAGGTTTGAAATTCCACTTTCTACAACTCGAATTTTTACAACAAAACCTTTACACTTTGGGCATTTACGGTAAAAATTGAACTTGGATGATTATAGGCCAAACCAAGTTGATTTGTTGAGGCACGGATCCGACCGACCCTCATTTTCCCCAAATGTTAAAAAAAAAGCAGGTGTGTTCGTTCAATTTTAATTTCAGATTTTGGTTGTTCTGCTTGTCGATTTCTGTCTCACAATATGAAAACGTTTAAATTAATTTAAAGCTATTATGTAAATTACATAAATATATTAATTTTATTTTCATTTTTTTCCGACAGACCGACCCAAATTATTTTTAAAAAAATCCGTTCCCCAACAAATCAACTTGGTTTGGCCTTAGACAATTTACAATGTTGCTGATCACCAATAAATCATTCCGTTTTAATAATAATAATGACAATGTTTAACACTTCTACAGCGCAGTTTTTCATGTTAATATGATCAAATGCGCTTTATAAGTAAATACAAGGTTCAAACAGTGGAGGGTTTTAGGTAATCCGCAACAACGGCTCACATATATTTGAATAACTAAGAAATGCGCACAGACCACAACACCGGGACCACTACCCTACTCTTTTCCGATAAGTGTGTGGGTTCTTTTAAGTCCCAGAATCCGAAAAGACGAGAGGGTCTAACCGTTTGCAGATGTTAAAACAAAGGCAGCACCATCTCCTCAATTATGTTAAGACCCTGAGTGTTGGTCCGGCCGGGAATCGAACCCAAGCCCCCCTCTCAATCACAAAACAGTGGCGGATCCAGAAATTCTAGAAGGGGGGTGAATAATACAAAGAATGTACCAGAGACTTTTGGATAAGAAGGGTGGCAAGTACGAGCTGAAGTCGTACCAGTTAATTAATACCAGTCCGGCTATAAAACTAGAGCTCTCCGTAATTTGTATCTTAAACTGTAATTAATCTTGTTTTTTCTCCCTAATTCATGTGTAAAGATGGTTAGTTTGCAATGAAGATGGAGGTTCTGTTATAAACAATATCACGAATCATTAATCTAAGTTCGAATTTGCGACTCGGTTTACTTAAATTCATCTCGTGTTGGTTTAGTTTCTTTATCTGCCTGCAAGTAAACTCAATATCTCTGCACTGAGCTCGTGCTTCCTGGAAGTTTTCTACACAAACAAACTTTAATTGTTTTACGCCTCAATTCTTACGTGCTCCGTTTGTCACTGACACCTCAGGGATTTATTTAATAGCCGATCCACGACCTATGAAACCCTGTAAGCACGCATGCGTAGAAAGCCACCCCCTCCATTCCCGAAGGAACTTCTTCTGCCCTCCACCAACAAGTGGACCGCCTTCTGATGGGACTTGACCTCGTTTAGAAAAACTAAATTCATCCCTGCACGTGATCGTTGTTTGCAGTTCAATATTATAAAAGCAGTTCCTTTTTCTGCTTTTTTATAATCGATACGCCAGAAGCACGAATGTTTCTTTACTCATGGTCAAGGTTACAGTAGGTGTCTGTGATTGTAGTTTGAGGAACCATCTACCCAAATGCAAACGATAAAAACTATAAAATCAAGGCTAGAGTAAGGACTACTGAGCTAATTTCCCAAACAAAATCTTTCGTAACAACAGCGTTACGAGTTTTTAACTTTTAGTCCGGATTTATTTTCATTTAACTCACTTCAAAAGTATGTGGATCCAAAATCCTGTCAAGGGTATCCAATATTCGAAAAATGCAATCAGGGACTCTGTAAATGTAACCCTGAATTCAGAGAGTGTGACATCTGTAAACCAAGACTATCTTGGGTCACGAATGATCAAAACTGCAGATGCCTGGGAGCCAGAGGCAACCTGGCTTTTTCCCAGGCGCCCAAACGTGGCCTCCTTGGAGCTCGCGAAGCTCCTTGATGTTCTTATTGATATTCGCGGTTTTGTATGTAATTGAGTAATTGCGAAAGAAAAGACTTGAAGACGTTCTGGCTTCAACGGGGTTCGAGCACGTGACCTCTGCAAAACCGGTGTGGAGGTCAGAGGTTATCATGGTGCGGAGATAGTATTTTGGCTACAACGCATGCTCTAGCTTCAATAGCGTAACGAGGAATTTTGCATTGCCCGAAGTTCCATCAGTAACACTTTCAGACGTCAGGGTTAGGAGTTAAACATCTTTCGGAGTATAAATTACGGTTTGGGTAAGGATTATACTTGTTTATTCCTTTGTTGATGTTTGACTAATCAAGCTGTAGAGCATGCATAGCAGTCAAAGTAAAATCTCAGCTCGATGACAATTTCAGACCGCTACAGCGCGCGTGTTTTTAGCAAGTTGATTACAAAGGGAAAGCAGAAGGGATGATGCGTTTTAACTATTAGAACTATCTTATTAAGAATAAATGAGACACTTAATAAGAGAGCTGTAAAACAATGATCGCTGATTGCCAAACGGAGACTAATTAAACCAACGCGCAAGATGAAATTAAAGGACTGAGTTTCATGATAGTTCAGACTTAGAATTTTGCCTTGTGACAATTTGTTAAACAGTTCCTGTTTTGTCTCTTCTGCAGTCACAGGAAATGACTACTCTTTTAACTGTATTAAACTTTCAAAAGTTAAAAATAACCTTTGGTTAATAACATTTTATTTCCATGTACAGAGAAACCCAAGAGATATCTTTTTGATATTTTGAGTGACGAATCCTAAGGAGGTCATGTGGAGTGGCTAGAACAACAAAATTCTACTAAAAGCAAAAGATTTGTGATAAACGATTTCTAATAAACCAGTAGTAACTTGTACGCTTGCCAAACGCTTTTGAGTATACTAAATCACACAATGCATAACTTGTTTTTAAAAAATACGGCCTATACTAAGAAAAATCATTTTATTTATATTTACAATATACTATGTATGCGAACAAGCTCGATCCAAACATTATCAACACAGAAGGTTCAAACCGTGCAAGCTGAGCTTATCTTTATAAGGCTTTTTACACAAAACGCTGTAAACAATAACGGAAATAAATTTTAAAATGTTTTAATAGAAATGTTGTTTGTGTTTCTTTTATTTTCTGGTAGCGATTTCACTCTATTTTGTTGATTCTTTAGCCAAATCTCCGGTTTGTTATTGAGAGAAAAGATCATTTAAAAATCGAAAAAAATATATGGCCAGAAATTGCCACCTATACGTCAGTGGCTCTGTTGAAGGCCTAACACATAAAATATCAGATTCATACACTAACCAAAACATTTTAACCTAAAGCTTTTCAGGTGCATAGCACTTATTTTTAGAGTGTGGGGGCTAATTTTAAACAAAACAGTTCCTGGATTGTACTCTCAGGACATACAGTATTGAAAGGAATTAAAGCAAGTACAAACATTTTATCATAATACATTGTATCATAAAATCATAATATCAACAAGATAGTCAACATAATAATCCTGAACGTAACAGGACCATCATAAGATCATTGTGTAGTATTAGGAATTGTAGGAATTACTTGTTTACCACAGTTCAGTTTTGAATGATAAAAGTATAATTATATTTATCATTCATGTGCCTTAACTAACAATGTGGAGTGAAACATTTGGATGTGGATGGAATACTTGTGGAGAAGGGGGGCTAAAGGCCCCATAATGGGCCAAAATCTATGAAAAAAGTGGGGGGGGGGTTGGGCTCAGCCCCCTTAGCCCCCCTGTTTCTACACCCCTGCTTTTTAGTTAAGGTGTTATTCAAAGTTTTCTGAGCGTTAGGCATTTTTTCAGATTCATAATTTCAATTTCCTTTCCACCGAACACAGTATGACACATCTCCAAGTCTTAGCATGTTCCTAGAAAATAATCGCTTGTAAAAGATTCTTGAAGACAATTTTTTGCAAGGGTGGTCAGCGGAATTATAATAAAATAGTAAAATAACAATGGTCACTCTCAAACACAAAAATACATTAATTATAAAAGTCAGTCAAATTACAGCGTCCAATTTCTCTTCATATCATAAACTCAAAATTGTTAATTTTCAATATTCCAATAACTCTTCCCTGTTTACATAGCTGTACATGCCCCTGGTAGTTCATTGCAGCTATATTCTTCAAGCAAACAGTCTACGGCCAATGACGTACATTTCAAGATACTGAAATGAAAAAAATTCAGTGTGCAAAAACAAACTTGTTGTTACACAAATGAACAAAATCATCAAGTTGGTGCTCTTGATATTGACACAAGTTAACAGAGAGCTTTTTAAAGAACAAAAATAATACATCCGATGTCAATTTAACTTTGGGCCATTTTTGAGGAACGTAAAGTTTGCCAGCTAGAGCCCCACGTCAACGGTTGCTAAGACACTGTACGCTGACCATGCGGTGAGTCTGATTGCCGACTTGTTACCACTTCATCACAGGATTGGCTTTATACTTAGTATATTCGTCTATGTTAAAATACGATATTTCTGTTTCATGTCCTGTTGATTTAAGAAAGTCAGAAAGATCATCAAGCCTAGTTTTTCCTTTAATTATATTTTCTTTAATAATAACGTTACAATCTAACACCCTCAACTGTCCCCCTTAGTACCTACATTAGTGACTGCAAATAAAACATCCAGTCAAAAAGAGACTTAAGCAAGGACTAATCAAACAACGTGGATGCTGTATATTTTACTGCACTTTGCTGACATTGTTTTTGCAAACTATATCATCCACGTTATTTGATTAATCCTTGCATAAGTCTCTTTTTGACACGAATATTTTATTTATTTATTCAACTGATCACGATCTTTTAAGTGATCCAACGTAGCAAGAAATTGATTGTTCGCACGGTTTTGCATTGGTTTTTAGCCTATTTTTCTGTTGACTGCATATACTCGATATTAGCATTTAAATGCTACAAGTACTTGTTATGACTAGCATACACCAAGGCTACGAGCTCGCTGCGGATATTTCTGTTTATGTTTATTTAATAAAATGGCGGCGTTGTTGGTACAGCTGGTAAGATCTATGCCTTCCAACCACAAGGTCCCTGGTTCGATCCCCGGCTCTACCGAAAATTGAATATTTGTGTGACCTTCCTTTCCGCCAAAGCTTACTCAGCTTTCCATCCTTACGAGGTCGGTAAATGAGTACCAGCTTTGGCTGGGAGCTAACCTGCGATGGATTAGTGTCCCGTCCAGGGGAAGTCAATGACTCTCATCCGCTTAACACTACAGAAACCGGAGATAAGCGCCGGCTCCAATGGGCCATTATGCTTGTAAAAGGATTTAGTTTATTTAATAAAACGAAGTGTAAAACGTTACAATAAAAGATGGTCAAGTGGGTAAACCTATTTTTTACATGGGAAAAGTTATGGAACTGTATTATTCTAATATCTTAGTATTTCCCCTAACAGAAGTTTTGTAAGACTTAATGTAATGCACGCCCTCGATCATTTATATTAAGAGTGCGCAAAAGAATAAATCATTAACATTACTTAAAGATTCTATCTCCCAAAATTCAACTTGAAACTAAGTATCACTTACAGTATACTTGCGTTTAACATTGTTCAAATGATAAGTTGAATTTTGGAAGTAATTCACAGGCTAAATATAGCGAAAATGTATATCAGCTTTTAGATATCACCAAAACGATATGGTACACGATAATAGCTGTGGCTCTTCAAGAGAAGAGGATGTTTACCGTTGTACTAGTTTTTTTTGTGTCTCCCAATCAAAACGAGGCTCCACCGGGACGCGCAATGCACTGTGGTCACAACGTGATGCATTCTGGTTAAAAAGGATCAGAGAAATCGAAATTTTGTTTAGATTTTTTATACACCCTGATTATGAATCATTGCTTGCTCGCTTTGCTCGCTCCAAAGCAATCATTGCAGCCACATTCCACAAACATTACGCTTTTAGTGTTTTATATTATCTTGTGTTTGAACCCGAGCTAATTTGCTAGGTTTACCGTGCTGACAAGGCCGAAAAAGGCTGAAACAGCAAGAGTTTGGAACTAGTGGTCACCGAGCATTGTATGATGGGACGGTCAGCCGAAAAAAGTGAGCACCAAAATAGTTTCTTTACAGTGGGCCATATTATCGAGTTTCGGAGTGTTTCTCTACTTTCATTAAAAAGTGTTCGCTTTTCTTGTGTTTATGTTTTGAGAAAATACACGAGGGAATGAGCTCGGCCGAGCTTTCCTACGATGAAATCACGACCTAGTCAATTTCAGTCTTAAAAGAATTTTGTAGCAAGTCAGCGGGACAAAAGAACAATTTTTCACCAGCGATAGCGGATTTAAGGAGCAAAGTCCTGTACCAACATGGCCCCAGTGACTTCAAGTATTTGAGACTAACACTCGTGTCAACTTTGTGTGTTCTTGAGTAACGCCCTTAACATAGCTAATTTTCTTTCATATTTAAACAGTTACGGCTTTTTTTAAAAGTATATACGAGGTAGAAAAATGTGCCAATGAAGTTATAAGTTAGTTAAAATTTTTCCAAACTTGAAGGTTGGTTCTAAAACGTTTGAAGTGTCACTTGTCGTTTCCGATAAATGGATCTCTCAGGTTTGAATCTCACGAGAACAAATGACGTCATAAATTGTGTTTCGTAAAACGAGAAAATGAAAATTTTTTGTTACCAGTTATCAATAAGAAAAGAACGCACTGTCTTCAATGACCACTAGTTTTCGGAGAACGGGTAATAAAATAATTAACTTGAAAAACTGACAAAAGCTTTTATTGTGTTAGTGGCTGGTTCGACTGGTCAAGTTAGGGACTGTTTACACGTGGGAGGTTGAACCTCTTGCCCAGTTCAACCTAGTAAGCGGATGAACCAGTCGCCATACAAAGTCTTGTTGCTGTTTACATGAAGAGGTTCAAATCTGACCCGAGTAGCTAGTTCAACCCGACAGCCGGTTCAACCTAGCTGAGTAGGAGGTTAACCGCGTACTAGGTACGACTTTTGCACGTGTTTGATCATGTAAAAACGATTTGGGGTTGAATCGCTTTAACATGAAAAATAAAATTGCGGACGCAAATTTTGAGCAGGAGGCAGAAAGCGATTATGAGGAAGGAAGTTCTCATAACCGTCCTCGTGCACTTCCACGTGCAAACCTTTTTGTTTGACAAAACCTAGCGATGTTTCCGCCACTGTTAAACACTGCGTGGGCGAATGTTTCTTGCTGGTTACGTCGACCGGCACAATAAATTAAAAAAGATCATTACCTGCTGCTGCAAAGAACCAGCAGCAGCCAGAAACGAGGCGAGAAAAACGAACTATCTTTCTTTCCACCATCTTGCACATCCTTATAGCTGGCTATAGCGCTACAAACGTTTTGCATGTAAACCAAAAACAGGTTGAACCTCCCACATGAAAACAAAAAGATAAACAACTCAATTTTATCATATCCAGAGAAAAAAAAATCGGAAGGAGACTAATATAAAAAACTCAATACACCTACAAACATGGGATTCTGTCCCACATCGCAGCAGAGAAGGCGAACTTTGGTCCTTTTGATAACCGTGTTTGAAGTTAAAGTTTATGTTATACTCAAAAAGCTTTTGTGAGAAAACTTCAGTGTAAGTACATACCTACACCACTTTCCTTTAATGTTGAAGTGTCGTGAAGAATGAGCTTGTCATCATTTTCAGTATTAATCACTGGATCACTTGTCTATAATAATCATAAAAAAAATAGAAAAGCATCATTGTAATCAGTAACCATTTGATAATTAACGAGTGACTGAGGACTGCCCATCCGTTAGAGCATAGCTGTTTAATTTTTTTTCAAGCCATTTCAAGTCAGACGTTCTCAGGGCCCTGCACTAATTGGTGTACAGGATAGCTCCTATCATACAACAATGACACATCTTTCCTTGAATTCGAAGCAATATTGAGACTTAGAACAGAGTAGTGGCTGAAGCTTGCTGAATTAGCTACAAGCAGCTCTGATTCCAAATTCATTTGCAAGTTGTTGAATCCACTATAACACCATAAGTACTGGCATGATTGGAAAAGTTGTACCAAGGCGTCTTTTGCATTAAACCTTTTATTTTGAGTAAGCACACCTTGGTTGCAAAAGCACTTGTTGTGAATCCGTTACAAACAGCCACAACAGAATACAGAGTAAACACCAACCCTTTTCCAACAAGATTGGATCCTAAGATTATATTTTTGGTCTTTTCCATAATTACCGAATTATCTTGATTGCTTGAGAGGACCTCCAAGACAATAAGTCTTGAAGAGCAGCCAATACAGGGCCTTTATGGACACCTATTTGAACAATGAAATTTTTGCTAGAAGGTCCATTGATCCAGACGTGGATCATCCATTGATCCAGACGTGGATCATCCATTGATCCAGACGTGGATCATCCATTGATCCAGACTTGGAGCACTTAAGGCTTCCACTTTGTTAAAACTAACCTCCATATAGCCCACAAGAAAACTTCATGAGGGATATGGTTAGGAGGATGCTCAGGATCAACAAAAGCAAGACAGAAGTTTTTGTCCCTCGTGGTCTGCTTCTTCTTTAACTGACACACATTTATTCTTAATTACTATCTTGTACCCTTACCTGCAGCAAAGCTAAACTACATCTCGCCTTAGCAAAACGAATCAAAATGAATTTTTACTTATGCCTTAACGTGCAGGTGTTGGTTGACCTAACTGCCGAGTCAGTGCCTTATGATCTAAGCGGTCGACAGCACAGGTCTGGCATGTAAATGGATTAAATGGAGGCAGGAGAACTGGAGAACCCAGAGAAAAATCCTTCGAGTCAGAGTGAGGTCCACAAATCTAAGCCCATGTGCATGCATGCCCCATCTTTCAACCTTAGGTCCATTGTGGTGGAAGACATGAGTATAAACCACTAGGTCAAGCTAACTTACAACCTTACTGTAGCCACTAGTGCACAAGTTATTTTTACCCGTACTCTTTCAATTACCTTTAGACAGTGCTCCAAGAATTTCAGGCGCAGGTAGCTACTCCTTTCAAGAGCATCACCCTTGCATAAGTATAAGTTGTATAAGTTGCCCAGTTTTGCGGGATTTTAGTTTCGAAATAACTTATTGTGTTTATATTTACTACACAATGTATTTTAATTCATTCTCATACATTTTATTGTTTGTGGTTTGCATTCTTATTAGTGTAGCAACTGTTTTTAGTATCAAATAAATTTGGTAAGAAAAAAACGTGATATTGGATTGCCGAGTACAGAAAGACTGGTGTTGTTCATACTTTTTCATAGTTTGATTTGATACCCTTTTGTAATGAATTAGGTAACACACTTTCCTAATGTTTTTTATGGTATAATTGGAACCATTTTAAATGGTAATTTTTATTTTCTTACCTTGGATTTGTATGCAATATGCTGAATTTTCATTGTATCTGTAAATAAAAACACCCAGCAACTTTCATCAAAATTAGTAATATTCTTTTTGGGACATCTATAAAAAGATAATACTATTAGAATAACGATAAGATTAACAAGAATAAGGATAAAACAACAATAGCAACAAACATAGTAACAATAATAATAACAATTAATAACAACAACAACAATATTGTAATGTTGTCAGTGGTACTCACCCCCGTAGATGAGTCGGTCATCATAAAGGTTGTTGAGCTTTGTTAGAGGAAAGAGTGACTATTTGTGTGATCATAGAAAACGCTTTTCACTGAAAGATTTACACAGGTATCAGCGAACCAACCGCAATGTCGGCCAGTGTGCAAGATCGTCTCAGATGGGAGCAAGGTGAGGAAATTAGCTGATGGATTTTAAAAGTTGATTTGTATGCTGCATCACAAGGATGGGACAACAAGAAAACTGCCAGCGGCATTAAATTTACCAAGTGATAAACTGGATGTTCTACTTGCCTTCACGAGTGAAGATCCTACTAGCTGGAAAAAAATTAACGAAATTTTCCTCAAGGAATTTTAACCTTCAAAGGAATAGGAACTTTTCTCGTCCAGGGCGAAGGACGGTCAGTCGTATTTAGTGTATTCTAAACATCTTGAACGCCTTTATCAAGAATGTTTCGCTCTCGCGTCTGACGTCAAGCTAAACGAGCAATCAATCGAAGCTATTAAACGAGTTTTTAAGAGGAATTAAGACAGATATTGCCAAAAACTTAACCTTTATCATGCTAACGAATCGTTAGAGAACCTTGTATCAAGGGCTAAGGAAACTGAAAAAGTGTTATAAAGATCAAGTGCTGCCAAAGTTCACAGCAAAGCAGGCAACGAGACGACTTTACAGCAACTACAAAATGAGATAAAAGAGCTTAAGGAAGTAGCTGCCTCGTTCGCCAGTATATCTGTTAATGCTCTGTCGAAGAGCAAAAATCAGTGGCAGTGGTCTCGCAACGTGGAAATCAGCCGCAGCAGACCCAAAAGAGGTATGGAAGACGTCGCGTACGTGCAACGGAGTGCTACAGCTGTAGAATGCCAGACCACTTTGCAGGAAACTACCCCACAAGCACCACTTGTCAAAGCCAAAAAGCATCCCCCTCAAAAGAGATTCTGTGCCACAACTGTAGGGGACTATGTCATATGGCCTGGCAGTGCCCATCACCCAATTTAAACCAACAGATGTTGACGCCGAGGGGCGCGTGTCAACATCAAAGGTGACCACACCCTTAGCCCCACCCGATAATAAAACCATGCATGTAGCTGGAAAAATTGGAAAAGAAGCTTGCACATGGTTTTTGGACACTGGAGCAGACGTAATTTGTGTAAGCGCCCAATTGCCTGGAATAAAGTTGGAAGTGGTGGGCGAGATACTCACAACCATGAATACTGGACATATCACTTAACTGTCTGCAAAAGTATTGATCGTTGATAAACTTAATTCACTAGCCATACTAGGCCCGGACGTTTTACGCAATTACCATAATGTAGTATGATTGACTGGAAATCGAATGTCTTACATTTAGGGAGACACTGTATTTCACTGGGGCGCCGATTATTAGGGGCCCCAAGGCAGCCCACAGAGGTATGTTTATTAGCAGACACGATTATTCCAGACACGTTCATCAATTCATCAAAGTCAGTTTGAAAGACTTTGGATCAGAGCCAGAGAACACCTTGTTTACTCCTTACCAGGAAAAGATGGCCAGAAAAACATAATTCTAAGTGCAGGAGTGGTGGTACAAAGCATAAAAAATGAAATTCCGGTTTTGGTTGTGAATAGCAGGGAAGTTCCCATTAAGCTGGTTCGAAAAACTTTGGATCAGAGCCAGAGAACACCTTATTTCCTACTTGCCAAACAAAACATAATTCTCAGTGTAAGAGCGGTAGCACGAAGCATAAAGAATGAAATTTCCGTTATGGTCATGAATAACAGCAAAGTTCCCATTAAGCTTTACAGTGGCAACTCGCTCGGTCAACTCTCGCCAGTTTCGGTGGAGGAAGACAAAGAAACAAGACTTAGACCTCGAAAGGCAGTAAAAGATAGGCCTGTCAGATACCTGTCTTATAAACCAGCAGAAAGTAATGGTGGAAAAGGTTATTAGCGACTTCGTGATGTTTTTGCTAACGACGAAACGGAAATTGGACAAACTGACCTCATACATTTCCAGATAGATACCGGTAACCATTCACCAGGGCTCTGAAATTGCGCCGAACCGCTTTTGAACTACGAGCTAAAGTAGACAGACAGATACGAGTTATGGAAGAGAAAGGAGTTATTCTCAAGTCCACATCTACTTGGATGACATCATCATTGGAGGCACCAGTTTTCAGGAGCACTTGGAACTCTTAAAAGATGTTCTCTTACGGCTATGCAATGCAGGGTTAACAGTTAAGAGTTCAAAAGTCACTTTATGCCAAAAATTATTTTGTTTTCTGGGACACATGGCCTCGGTTGATAGAATCTCACCAGACCCCAAAAGATAGAAACAGTTTACAACTGGTCCCGCCCACAAAGCATCAAAGTGGTTCGCACTTTCTTTGGACTCTGAAGTTACCACATAGATATTGTCCCGAACATCCAAATTATGGCCAAACCCTTAACGAGCTAACAGGAAAAGCAAAGTTTGAGTTGACAGCAGAAAAGGAAAAATCATTTTCGTTGCTCACGGACGCACCCACAAAAGCCCCGTTTTAGCATTTCCAAACAACTCTAGATTGTTTGAACTAAATACAGATGCATCTGACATCGGATTTAGTTGCATTTTATCAAAGCGTGACGCCTCAGCCAGGGAACGACCTACACACTACATATCCAAGACATTCGAAAACAATGAGCTCTCATGGTACACCAGAGATAAAGGAGCCTTGCTCTTGCCTACGTCTTACGGAAGCTTCGAAAGTATCTCCTGGGAAGGAAATCTACCTGGTACACTGATCAACTTGGCCATTGGCTAAGAGATACTAGACTGGTTGAAGAGATCAAGGAATTTGAATTTGAAACTCACTACAGAGCTTGGAAAGCCAACCAACATACCAATGCGCTTTCTCGCAAACCCCAGCAGCATATTGTTATAATGGTCTCCCCTTGTGTTCTATTCTCAGTCCATGACATCAACGGAAAGCAAGATCCAGTTCTCAGCAAAGTGATACGGCAGCTTCGGTTTGGCCAAGGGAGGAGACAACCAATAAATCCGAAGGTAAGACTCTGGCTGAGCAAAAGAGATAAATTGTTTCTGGACAAAGCAGATACTCTAGTCATTAAGTTATGTTGAGGACGGAAAAGCGTAACCCAGTTTGTGGAACCAGACTGTCTGGTACCTAAAGTCCTACAGCTAAAGAACGATGAGGCGGTTCACTTGTTTGCATCCAAGCCAAAGAGATTGATTCAAAGTGAGTACTACTGGCTATCGATTGACAAAAATACAAAAAATGTACTGTTAGACCTGTGCCCCAAGAAAGTCATCCATAGGCTCTGCCAGCCAACCAACGAAACCATGGCAGGAAATCTCCACGGACCTGAAAGGGTCGATTGCTTTTACAACAAACAACCAAAGGGAACCATTACCTGTAAGTAGTATAAGATCTTTTCACGAGATCAACTAAGATGATCCCCGTACAAGACAGAGAGCTAAGACTGTAGCAAATACAGTCGTCACTGCAGTTTTCTGTCAGCTTGAGATTCCAGAGTCCATTTGACACAGGGGCTTGGAGTTTGACAATTTAGCAATGCTTGTGCTTGCATCAGAGTTAGGAATCGAGGGTAGGACTCAACAAAAATAGAATAAGTCCATTCCACCCTCAAGCAAATGGTGGAGAAGAAAGACTGAACCAATCAATTGGACAGATGCTGAAGAAAACCGAAAATGACGATAATTGCGATTGGGTCCTTGAGGTACTATTCGTGCATTTCAACTATGGAAATCAGGTGCACTCATCCACGGGTTGCTCGCCATTTTTCGTAAATTATGGTCGTTACTCAAAACGTCTGTGTTAATCGAAGAGAGTGCAATGGAAAAACCCAAACGACCACAGCAGTGGACTGCAGACCTCGCAAGAACCTTAAGGAGTCACATGGTGTCAGCAGCTCTCAAGAGTCTCCAAGCTAAATAATGAAGTACTTATCTACTCACCACCGAAGAAGGGCAAAGCTAAAGCTCTCCTTAAAGCTTGGGTAGAACCTTACATCATCACCCAGTGCCGCCAAGGCAATACGTTTGGGCCTTTATCACACGGCGCCATGTTGAGTCCCGAGGGATTAAAAACTTTTGTTTTGCGCCCCCGAGACTCGTTCCCACACATTTAACTCGAGGCTTGACGTACTAAATCTATTGTCTAAAGCCAATATGGCCGCCGTGTGATAAAGGCCCATTGTGTAAAGAAGGCAGACAATTTCCTACAGAGACTAATTCGCCACCAAACCAGCTACGTCCCGTCCATACTTGACCTCCTCATCTGATCAAGCCAAGGGAAACGGAAAGTGACCCTTACACCAAAAACTCACAACCTAGAAGAAGCTCCTTCGTATTCGAGAGGAGAGTTAGGAGCATACTGAGAACATGCATATTGTTCCCCAAGAAAATGGTTAAAATGAAGAAGCCCACAGTGAACTTGTGGAACCTGCTGGACTGCAACGAAGTCAAAGACTAAGACGGGAGCTTCAGCACTATGGCGAATGGGTTGATCCCACTATGGTCCAACTACAGTGGCATTAAACGAGGACTCAACTATGTAAAATTATGGAGAAGAGTGTAATGTTATCAGCGGTATTTCTCCCGTAGATGTGCCGACGGAAAGTTCGTTGAGTTTTGTTGGATGAGTGACTATTTTTGTGATTGCAGAAAACGCTTTTCATGGAAAGACTTACATAAAAATTAAAATACTTATTAACACAAAAAAACAGTCATGAGATTTTGAGTTTGAGTTTTGAGCTTTCGATGAATGATAGGTGGTTAATACTTTGCACTCATTACGTGAACCATAATTCATGGAAATCAAAAAAAATGTTTCCCTGTTTTTTTAACAATAAAAAACAAAAATAAAAATGACAGTTTTTGAACTTCTTCTGACAAACGTCTTCACACAGGTAGTCAGTAGACAGCATTCACCATTAACGCCTTCCTCTTTTTAACATTGCTTCAAATCCTAAGCATTGCAAAGGGGCTGCAAGTTTTCTTAGGTTACTCTAGTCTTTCTTTCTATGGAAAAGTCTGTGATACCAGCTAAAATCATCAAGCTAGTTTATGAGGAAACTTATAAAATAGACCAACCTCAAAGAGCTCTGTTTTAATTCACTTCTATATAGTGACTTCAATTGTGTTTAAATTCTTACTAGTATTTAAGCACACCTAAGTTATTTAGTAAGTGACTATATAACTGCATTATTTTTGAACTTATAAGCGAAAAACAAAGTTAACACACATACCGTAAGGATGTTTCTTAAATGCAGGCGCAACACCTGGCCTGGAAGAAATTTCTGTGAAAATCAAAATTTTTTGAACTCATTTATTTAGCAAATTTAAGGAACTAATTTTGAAATTGCTATCTAACTTGTTGCATAGTTTTTTAAAAAAAACATTCAAACTGTGTATACAAGAGCACAGGAGATACAATGCAAAATCTAGTTAACTCAACAGTTTTAATCATTGCTGTACGTATTTGTTGACTGATTTTTTTCTTTTTTGTTGACTGATTTTTAAAAAAATTGTTAAGTGTATAGGCAAGTAGGAAAAAAACTTAACTTGACTTAATTAATCAACTCTAGGTTGAAAAGTTTAATAATTGCAATAGAGTAGTAATTGAGTAGGTGGTATTATAGTGGGAAGCTGTCATTTGGGGTGGTAGCTCTTTTCCTGAACAGCTTGATTGTCAGCTTCCACATTTAATTGTAGTATTATGATTAAGCCACTCAGCAAAAAATCATTAAATCACATGACTTTTTTTATACTTTTCAATATTTTTTAAACATAATTATCAAGTATTGTTGAAAGTTTTTTTTATGGTATTGACATTTTGGCCATTAGTTCATTGTCAGAGCAACCCAACAAGCAGAAATAGTATTTTTGAGAGTTAAAAATTACAATAAAAGTACAAATATTAATTATGCCTAAAGACTGGGTTCAGCTGGAGTAGTGACATTGGTAGTGATTGGGTAAATTTGTTGTAGAGTTTCAGAGATGTTAATTAGCTGTGATCCAGCTCTTCACTGTTTTCATTTCATTCGTCATTAGATTAGCATCAGCCTCCAGATACATTTGTGCAACAGAGCTGGTGTTGTTTAAGAACAGAAGTTGCTGAGCACAATAAACTTGTTTATCTGGAGTAAAGCCACACTGTAACAGTTTACATTCACTTCATATACAGCTTCACAATCGCTTCTTTGGTTAAAAGTTCATTGTATATTGTTGGACAAAGCTATTACAATTTCATCAAAATTTTAATGAAACAGTCTAGAGCATTATTTTCTAAGGAATTTTGTCATAGTATAATGGAAAAGAGCTATTTATTTGCCTATTTCATGTAGTTCTGATGGAGGTAAGAGATGATTTGAGTAATCTCCATCCATTTGCTTGCAGAGCATGAAAGTTTCTTACACACTTGTTTTTGCTCATCTTTCTCTGTGTCTACTATTTTTGTTTTAAAACTTTGTTGTGAAACTCAGTCTGAAAATGATTTATTTTACTGATAAACAAATAACTTACATAATTATCTGTTTAAAAGTGTGAAACTTATCCAAACTCTATTAAAACATAATATATAAACTTGACAATGTTGGTTTATCTTGAAAAACTTTGATTCAATACTTTATCTACTTCTTAGTACTAGAAAGGTGACATTATCTTGCATTTGCAATATTTGTGCTTCTGTTTACATCCCCCACTTTGTCATTCAAGGCTTGCAAAAATTTTCCACTTCCTGGGAGATGAATATTGAGTAATTATTCACCGAAGTGGAGGTGAATATATTTGGCTTTCACCGACACTGAGGTGAATAATCACATTAGCATATACCCAACCAGCGAATCAGTGAAAAACATGCTTTTTTTAAAATATATATACTTTTCATCCAGAGCCAAGCCGCCGCGCGCATATTACAAGACTTGTGAAAAAGTTATTCATGAATCAAACAATTATTAAAACTTACCTCGAAATACATTCACATCAAATTTTGTTGACTTTTTTTTGTTTTCGAGAACTGTCGCATTATTTATTTCTAAAATTTCAGCTTCGCGGACACCTTTTGGAAACCGCGACGCCATCTTGTTTTTCCCAATCGCTAATCAGTGAATATCCTGGATATTCACTTTTTAGGGAACCAATCAGAGCGCACGAAAAGCACTATTCGCTGGTTGGGTATATGCTAATGTCTGATAATTTCAAGAGACCGAGATAATAAGCCAGTCAGAATGTGCGAATACCACCGAGGTCACCAAGTTTGAATATACTATTCATTAACATTGGAAACTTTAAAGAAATAATATTAAGTAATGTATTGATCTATTTGAAACTTTGACATCTCCCCCAGGCATAAATTGACAGGCACATTTTCCCAGGGGTTGGAAATTTGACGTTTTTTAGTTTCTCAGCGGTCGGCAACCTGAACTGAATGGAGGGGGAAGGCCAGGCATTTGAATATTGTGTAGCTGCTGTGACACCTCTGACAGTAGGCGTGGGTGCTGCAAGAGCAAGCAAGTCCACAAGATTTTTTTATTTCAAATCTTTTCATTTGTTATTATTAAGACTAAGCCCGACTCCGAATCTATTTCGGACAAAATAATTACTTTTTTGCTGCTCAAGCAATGTGCAAGTATATAGATCTATTAGTATTACTGGTTTCTTTAACTTTGACCACAATTCCGAAGAAACTTTGCTCATTAATAAATAGATGTAGCAATGACAGCAAACTTACCAGCGTTGACCATGTTCTTGAAATCGCTTACCGACTGATCCAGATTCACACAGCTAAACACAAGAGGTTTGATGTTTCGATATTCAAACGATCGAATCAAACGAACAGTAATAGTTGCATCCATCTTGCCCCACAGGGATCACACATTGAGGTGTTGCACAGGCAGACCGAACAGGCAGCCAAATTCTACTGCAACACTTATAAATAAGTCTCACAATGAACTGTTCACAGGTCACCAAATACACGAACTATACATCACGAAAGTAAAATTTTACTTTAAATTTCTAACTGATCCCATACATTTTTAGGTGATCATAAAAATCAAATATTTTATTCATTTTCCCGTAATTCACTCGGTTTCATGAAAAAGAACAGAAAAAATAGGTGCAGGAGTCCAGGTCTCCGAAAGGCGTACACGGATTGCGATTAATTTTCTAATGCTTTCATTATAAATCAGAATGAGGTTATTAAATGATCTTTACAGTTATACATGCTCTTTTTAAAAACATTGCGAAAGAGAAGCTACTGCGGTTTCGGGAACGTGGTGTTTACGATACGTGCAGAGGTCGTGAAAACTTTTTAATTGCTCGATAACCATTCAAGTTAGAAATCCGAATACCACTGTAACACCTGAATTTCATAGTTGCTTGTGCTTAATGCTGCTGCGTGTTTGGTTTCTCGTACTCGTAAATATGATAGGATTACACCGATATTAATGGCTCTCCATTGGCTACCTGTAAAGCAACGTGTTTCTTTCAAAATACTGCTACTTACCTATAAGGCCCTGAACTCAATAGCACCTATATACATCTCTGATCTATTAGTTCAGTATAGCCCAGTTAGAGCATTACGCTCATCTGGTAAAATGCTCCTTCAAGTCCCCCCTTACAAGCTGAAATCATATGGAAGCAGGTCATTTAGCTATGTGGCGCCTTATTTATGGAACAGACTTCCTGATGCC
>JAOEHV020319375.1:0-11539 GCA_025447995.2 Isaurus tuberculatus | reverse complement strand
CGTTTTCACACCTCGTTTCAGTGAGCCAGAAATAGGTTTTTTTGATATAACTCAAAAACTAAATTAGATTTTAACACCGAGTTTTCAAATATTGAAAGATTATTTCCTAACAGTGCTAAATATCCAAAAACTAGAAAAAGTGAAAATTGAAAACAATTTTGGTCATAAAGCCTCCTGTGTATCCTTAACATCTAATGTATCTTTGAGAAGTTTTTAGCTATGACTATATAGAATCACTCTTTTAGGAAAACTCATTTCTAAATGATTTTGAAACATTACTTTTTAAGACATGTCTATAAGGAAAAAAGACAGCTGCAACAGTTCAGCAAGATCAGGGTACCAGAAGAATTTGGGAATAAATTATGCAGTGCGGTTTTTAAGACTAAAGTACTTGTTCAATAAATTTTAAAAAAGCAAATGAAGTGTTTCTGCCAGTAAGCATTTACAGTAGTACTTAATTAACAAAACTCAAGGTTGAAATCTTGATATCATTGCTGTGTGTAGTAAAATTTGTGTTACCACTTTGTCAACATAACTCAGTAGCACAAAGCAACAATTAGAAAGGGCTAATTCTCGAAACTGTAAACTTGATCCTTATACTACTAAAAGTAATGACATTCAAGCTTTCAAACTAAATTTAATTTGTACACAGACTTGGATTACAATCTTTATGAGTATCAAATTTTAAATCAGTGATACCAGAACACTTTTGATGTTAGTAATCTTTGAGTTAGGGTACTTTATAATTATATTTATCCTTTATACAAAACAGTCCATTACTATGTTTTAAGACTACACTAAGTGGGAAGGCAGGTACACCTGGAGTGGGTACGAGGTCATCAAGCGCCAAATACTCAAGTATCTAGAGAGTCAGGGGTCATCCCCAGAATTATTTTGAACTTTCGAGTTGGGGAAAACCGGTACGGCTGTCGGGGAACGTCGGTACAATTAACCGGTGTACCGGCCTTAAGAAATACACAAAGTAACAAAGTGCTCCTACTAACCTGATCTGCTAGGATGTGTCCCCCACCTGGTCTAGGGGCGTCTGGTGAGGTATGAATACTACACACAACAGGTGAGTTACCATTGTGATAAGTTGGGCTTTGAGCTTCAACATTGTGCTGTTTAGTGTCTCTTGGTGTGTCAGCAATGTTGAATATGTGGGACTTAGTACTACCACCTGCCTGGCTAAATGTTTTACGGCCTTTACCACTATGTGGCCTTACATGTCTTGATGTGGCAGTACCAGTAACTGACAAATCTTCTCCACCAAAAAAACTCATAGCATTATTCAGTTAATTCCTATCTGATTCACACCTTTGTAGCCAATATTTTGAACTTTCAATTTCAATTAACCTATTATCAATATGATTTTCAGTTCAATTAAATTAATATTAATGGAAACTTATAAACGTAGTCAAAAACAAACTTAAACGAACTCCCAGATCTTTGCAATTGGAGAAAGTATGTTTTAAAATTGTATTTGTTTGTTTAAATGAGAAAACTACGCTAATGTAAGCCACAGTATGATTTGGTTCTTGAATTCTTCAGATTGCTGAATGTCTTGTAAAGGTGCATAAACCAAAAAAAATTAATAATACAGAAAGACAGACTTTTTCCTTCAGTATAAGAAACCTGCTCTTTGCCAGTTTTTCTGACTTTACGCTGACTGTTGTTACCAAGGATTCCAACAACATAAATACGATTCGTTGAACCGTGGGAGAACGGAAAACTTTCTCATCTTTTCCTTTAACAGTTCTGAAGCTTATAAAAGTATAAAGTCCTTTTGCTTTTGCCAAATCCACAGCTTCTCTTCCAAACAAAAACAACAACAAAATTTAACCCGTTTCGTTTTTTTCCCTCCACATGAGAACCTTGATGCCCCTGGGCACTAGTTCATAGTCTCTTTTTTAAATCACCTCGCCACATTTATATTCACTTCTGTATTTGATCTCGTAACTACAAATTAATAAAACTGATGTATATCAATTTTCAAGATGTTGCAAGAGCACGCTTAACAGCAGCAAAATGGAAATTGACCAAAAATACTCAAACAGTGGCTTATCCAAAGAACTTCATATTCCTCCCGATTACACAGATTCTACATTAGCAAATGATTTACCTTTTTCGGGTAAATTCATACCTCAGCATCCAACCATGAGCGTCCAGGGAGAAAAATTCATAAAGGAATCTAAACCTCAGATCATAGAACGAGGAGTTCCTTGCAACTCTGCACCTCTGAAAGGTTTAACAGTGTTCACTGCTTCCGTGTTTATAATCGGTGAAATGGCGGGAAGTGGAGTATTGGCCCTGCCTGCCGCAATAGTTGGTACCGGTTGGACCGGTATCGCTATTTTGCTTGTTTCCTGCCTTGCTTCCGGTTATTGTGGATCTATTCTCGGCGCATCTTGGTCAATACTACGAGGAAAATACTCCGAGTACCGGGAACATGTTAGGTACCCTTACCCTGCTATCGGGCAAAAAGCAGTTGGAAAATGGGGAGCGCGCGCAGTGACAATTTGCGTCAATGCGACACTACTCGGTAAGTGTTTTTAAAATTCGTTCGGTATTCTGTTTGTTTGCACAGCATAGTTTTAGTTACGTGTAAGCTATGTATCTTTATTCTAGGGGGGAGGGGTGAAGAAAGTGGGGGGTGAGGGGGAAGGGGAGGGGAAGAGTGGAACACATTGCTCTCCAAGAAACGATCTTCGCGGTCAGAGCTGTCGAGAGCAGGTCAATTTTTGTAGATCTATCGTTATAACTCAGTGGAATGGAATCGTGGTTGCGTTTGTACCTCAGTTTATTAGCACTATGATAGAACTACCTTTAATTAAAACCTCAATGCCATTCTCAGTTATTTGATTGACAGTGATTAGATTATATAACTTTCCAATATTTTTTTTCGTAAATACTTGAGGTAGAGAAACAAAAATATGTACAATAAGTGGAAGTGCGTGCAGCCTTGCAGTATTTCCTAAAAGTTTTAAAAATATTTATTTTTCCCAAAAATATTCAGCTTTAAAAATCTCACGGAACAGCCAACAGAACCTGACGCGTGTTCTATTGTGAAACATCGAAGCGCACGAATCCCACGAAAAAAAGCCAAACTTCCGCTTTCAATCTGAAACCAAATTTTTATTTACTATGGACGTCAAGTCTCTTTATACTGTCATTCCTAATGACGAGGGACTACGTACTCTCAAACATTTTTTTGATCACCGTACCGATTCAGTACCTACCACTGCCACTTTATTACGCTTAGCTGAAGTTGTTCTTACACTTAATTGTTTTTCTTTTGACGGTCGTTATTTTCAACAAATCAATGGTGTAGCTATGGGCACTAAGATGGGACCTAGTTACGCTAATTTATTTGTTGGTTTTATTAAGTTTTCCAAAAAATTATGGCAGCAAAATCAAATTATGCAAATGAGATCCAAATTTTTTTGCATTCTCATCAAATCCAAGTGAAAACTATTTTCAGCGCGCGGTTGCTAAAAAACAGGTGTTACCAGCAGTCCCATCAAAGAAATACTGTAGCAGTGTCAAAGTATCAAATATTTTAAGAAGTGTTCCTGAGTCACGTGACCAGTGCAAAACCTCTATACTCCGGCCCCTCCGGTCGCTACATTGACGATTCTTTTGGTGCTACATCCTGCAGCAGACCTGACCTAGAAGCTTTTATTTCTTTTATTAACTCTTTTCACCCTTCACTTGATTTTACTTGGGAGATCAGTGAAACCTCCGTCACTTTTCTTGACATCTTGGTCAGTATCACTGCCAATTATCTTAGCACCAGCGTTTATTATAATCCTGATTCTCACACTTATTTACTGTATTCATCCTCAAATCCCAAACACACCGTCAATTCTATTCCTTTTTCACAGTTTAGTACTACGTTTGAGACGTCTCTGTAGTGACGACACTGATTTTTTTAACAAATGTATTGAAATGCGTTCTTTTTTTCATTAACCGTCAGTACCCTGTCGCTATTGTTGGACCGCGCTATGCAGAAGACCTTTTGTATTGATCGCACTACTGCCCTCACTCTTAAAGCTCGCGCTGACAATGATCGCATTCCATAACTTTTCATCTCATCAACAACTCCATTAAACCCATTGTTAATCGCAATTTTAATTTACTTAATTCCGATTCTAGTACTTCTAATATTTTCAGTCAACGCCCGCTTTTTTCTTTTAAGAAGGACCGCAATCTCCGCGCCTTTTTGGTTAAAGGTACTCTGCCCTCTGATAAAGAGCCAGGCACCTTTCGTTTGTTCCCGCAAACGATGTCTCACTTGTCCTTTTGTGGCTCCTCGTACCTCTGTTACAGGCCCCAAGCCAACTTTCAACATTACCGACCATTTCGATTGCACCACATCCAATATTATTGTATTCAATGCTCCCACTGTAACCTGTTATGTATTTGTGGAACTATGACATACGTAATAACGATTTTTTTAAACTGGTCTCTCGTCATTTTAATTCTTCCAGCCACTCGATTTCTAATTTTGTTGCATTTGGTTTATTTATTATCTACGGCGGTAACGATTGTCGCAAGACCAAAGAAATGGGACTCATTCACACTCTGGGTACTCTAAATCCCAATGGGATAAATGAACGCTTCGCATTTAATTAGCCTCCTGTCATTTCTGACCCTTTTGTTTTTTTTATTATATTATTTTTCTCACATATATCTATGCCTTTATTTCCTTTTGTCTTTCTACCTACCCATCTCATTGGGCAATCTATCCTTACATCACTATATAACCACCTCTCTGTTTTTCTCCCACACACTTTACTCCGACGAAGGACTACAGTCCGAAACGTCAGCATTTTTCATTCTTCTACGGTGCAAAACTTACAAATTTATCAAACCATATCTGAACTCAAACGGCTGCATGTCGTTTTTTTTCTCCAGGCTTCAAACAATATCATATTTTCTTACAAAGTTTCGTAGAAATTTGTCTATAGGAAATGTTTGATCTAGAAAGGAAAGCATTGACGTTTTTTCACGCACTTCCAGACTAAGCTAAGCTAATTCATTTTCCGAGCTTAGTGGCCCATTAGGCAGGCGCTTATCTCCGGTTTCCATAGGATTAGTGGAAGACTAATCCATCGCAGGTTAGCTCTCACCCGAAGCTGCATGGTACTCATTTACCGACCTCGTAAGGGTGGAAAGCTGAGTAAATAAGCTAAATCCTTTACAAGCCTAGTGGCCCATGGAGCCGGCGCTAATCTCCGGTTTCTGTACTGTTAAGCGGATGAAGGTCGTAGACTCCCCCTGGACGGGACACTAATCCATTGCAGGTTAGCTGCCAGCAAATGCCGGTACTCATTTACCTACCCTGGAAGAATGGAAAGCTGAGTTGTCTTAGGCGGAAAAGAAGGTCACACAAATATTTGAAAATCTCGGCAAACTGCCGGGATCGAACTGGGGATCTTGTGGTTGGAAAGCAGAGATCTTACCAACTGCGCCAACCACGTCCGCCCCACCAACCACGTCTGCCCAAAGCTGACTAAGCTTTGGCGGAAAAGAATTTCACACAAATGTTCAAATTTTGGCAGAGCCGGGGATCAAACCGGGGACCTTGTGGATTGAAGGTAGAGATCTTACCAACTGCGCCAACCACGCCGCCTTCCAGACTAGTATGACGAAGAGTAGACATATAGAATCTGCACATGCTTTAAAAGTTATTCATTTTAAAATCATTATCTGAAAACTGCAATTTAAATATTTAATGATACAATGGTTTCCGTTGGTCCTATAATTCAATTCTACGTTACTTGCATTACGGTTTCCTAGTCACCTGTAAAGTTTCGACCAAAGTAAAATTAAACGTTTATTGGAAAACTCAAAGTTGAAAATGTAATTGTCAGCACCTCAAGTAGAGTAAGGAGATGTCGTTTTGTGTGGTAGTGACTGGCAGAGCTAATTCAACTAAAATGTGACTGAAATGTGTGGTAATCTTTAAAAGAGAAAATTTTTATTAAAATTAACCCAACTGCCTATACTTACTTAAGCCCCGCGCAAACGGTTTCAACATTTGCTTCAACATCGATTCGATTTTATCGAACAACAATGTTGAAACCGTTTGCCACCCCCTTTTTAATGTTGAAATGAAATTGAAAGCATGTCGAAAAAGTTTAAAAGGGTTTAAACTTTGCTTCAACATTCTTTCGATTTTTCTTTTGTTCTCGAAAATATTGAAGGTTGTTGAAACCGTTTGCGCGGGTCTTTCAACATTATCGAATAAGCGCATGCAAATGGCTTCCAAAACAGCACAGCCGGTCGGAGGTCGGAGCCAGCCTAGTAAGGCTGGTACTGAATACCAGACTTCTCGCACGGCTTTATTGAAACAAAATCGAAACAAATGTTGAAACCGTTTGCCCATCCAGTGTTTTGCGTCATTCAACATTCGTAAATGTTCAGCGTTCGATAAAATCGAATGGATGTTGAAGCAAACGTTGAAACCGTTTGCGCGGGGCTTTACTCGTCTACTAACTTAGCTATCTGCTTATCCACCTACATACCAACTTTCCTAGCTACATACAATTGTACTTTCCCACGTATTAACTTACCTAACTCACTACCATTTTAACTATACCCTCCTACCTACTTATCTAATACCAATTTGTATGTCTTCCAATCTACCTACCTACCTACTTAACTACCTATTTACCTACCTGACTTTCTCACTAGCTTACCTAACTACTTACTTGTCCAAATACCGTCCTACCTACAAACCTAACCGTTACTTATCTCCCTTAATACTTATCTGAAATCTACTTACTAAACTAAATACCAACTTATCTAACAACTAACCTACCTTCCTATCAAACTTACCTAACTACCAACCAACCTAACTACCAACCTACCTACTTACTTAAATTTTTACTTATCTCTCAATTTATCTACCCATCTACCTACAAACCAATCTACTTACCTTCTAACCTGCTATTAACCTTTCCCTCATCGCTAATCGCACACTAATTAATAAAGAATTTTTGGGTCAGTTGTCTCAACAGACCAAATCCAGATGAAATTTTTTCTCTATAGGAGTTTGCGTAGTGTTTCTTATCCTGGCGTCTCAGAACTTGTCCAAACTCATAACGTTCCATGTCAGTGGTATCCCTATGCAAGATAATCTGCGTCTGTGGCTACCTATTTGTGCCGCGGTATTGTTACCTTTTACTTGGTT
Organism: Isaurus tuberculatus; assembly: GCA_025447995.2. Classification (NCBI taxonomy): domain Eukaryota; kingdom Metazoa; phylum Cnidaria; class Anthozoa; order Zoantharia; family Zoanthidae; genus Isaurus; species Isaurus tuberculatus. Next base: position 4,341 of record JAOEHV020319375.1, on the reverse strand, counting down.
CGGTACCCCAAAGGAATTCTGGGGGATTGCGATCGGTGCCAGTTCAGCGACCGCGTTAGCTTGTCTCCTTATTTGTGTTTGTATCGGCATTGATAAGGGCTCGGAACTTGGAAGTGCACCACCAAAGCAAGTTACGTTCGAGTCGTTTGCGTCAGGTAAGAGGAAATTGGTTTCTTTTTGTTTTTGTTATATCTTTTAATAAGATTTCGTAATGGTAATTGGCTGATTTATAACTCCTCTTGGTTCCTGTAGTGTTAAACGGATAAAAATGTTTAACTCCCCCTAAACGTCAGGGTAATCCATCGTAGAATAGTTCCCTTAAGACTCATCTATTTACAGGCATCATAAGAATGAAAAGCTGAACTTTCCGTTCGGAATTTGTTTACCCAAACCACTTCCCAAGGTCTACTCGGCCGTTTTGGTGCCCAGGCTTTTACTCGTTTTTACAGGGCACGAATTGCTCTCAAACTTGTACGTTAGAGGAGTTGAAGTTCCTAGCGATGCACAAACCACGTCAAATTCTAGTTAGTAAATATAGATCGAAAAGCATATGCTTTCGCTCTTCTTACTGCAAGATATAAGTTTTATGCAGTTGAGTTAAATAATCTCGTTGCTGTTTTTTTTTTGCCTTTAAATGTGTGGTCTAACGATCAAACTGTTACAGCAGCCAGGTGCGTAGCCAGGATTTTTCAAATGTTGTAGGTTGTTTGATTAAAAAAGGCTTACAAAAGGGGGGTCACGGGCACCCCAGGCCCCCCCCCCGCCTGGTTACGGCCTTGGCAGCTTTTTTGAGGAAATATGAGGCAAGAAGTGAGTTGTGCTTGCGCGTGTTTTGAATAAACATGATGTTTCTTTGTTTGGTACCTGTCACGAAAAACAAGAAGTAAATCACGGACAAAAACTTATTATCCTCCGAGGCTTGGCAGGACCGAAGCTTTTTTTGATATTCTTTTCCATGTCAAATTATTTTGTCCTTGCTCGACCAACTATCCGAACTGATAAAAGCTTTGGTTTGACAAGCTTTTTGCTTAAGCAAATTGTTTTTGATATCAGTGCGGATCGACCCTTAAACACATTTTTAAATTGATGTTTTAGTTATTAATATTTTTTATTACATTTTTTTCACCTTTTAGCATTTGGTACCATAATCTTTTCATTTGGTGGTGCAGCTACCTTTCCTACAATTCAAACCGACATGAAGAAAAGTTCAAAGTTCCCGCTGTCTGTGTTCTTCGCCTACGTCGGGGTGATCAGTATGTACCTCCCTGTGTCAGTTCTTGGTTTTCTTGCTTACGGTAGAAACGTGACCAGTAATATACTACTTAGTATTCACCATCATTCGCTTGACCCGAGGGCGGTTATACTTGATATCGTCCTGGTATTGATCACAGCGCATCTTATGTTTAGCTTTGTTATTGTGCTCAACCCAGTCTCCCAACAAGCAGAAGAAGTATTTGGCCTGCCGATTGGTAAGTCTGAAAAAGTCTTTGGAAGGGAGGGAATAGAGGGGGAATAATTAAGGGAGGAGGGAGTGGGGAGTATAGGGGAAGTCGGAAGAGGACTAAATAAATAATAAAAATGAAAACGGGCTTTTCAATGTCAAAGCTAAAATCCACTAGCTAAAAATCTTAATTGGTAGAAAGCAAAACAGTTGGTTATTTACAAAGCGTGCTGAAATTGACCCAGAGAATCACCTACGACAAACCGATTCAGTGGTCAGAACGAATTAGAACGCGCCCTACCCGAGGAACGTTAAGTCCAAGAGGACTCCTGAAAAAGATACGTCGATAGTTTAAAAATAAATTTGACTCCAGCAGTAGTAGGTGGGAGGGATTATAACCCCAATTACTCTCGTTATAAAGTATCACAAAAGCACGCTTAAACTGGTGTGTTTTGGCGCGCATGCGCATTTTTTGGCGCGCATGCGCATCAAAAAGTAGGGTGGTAGTAGGAGAAAGTATCACAAAAGCACGCTTAAACGAACGAGTACAATATCTGACTTTACACGTATAGCACAAATCTAATATATATCTATTAAAACGATTTAAAGACATAGATATTATAATAAAAATGAAGAAGCATACAGTGAAAGAGCTGAAAGCCCTCGCCAAAGAGCGGGGTATCAAAGACTATTACAAATTATGTAGAGCCGAACTCCTCGAAGCATTGGGTAGAGAACCACACGGTCCTGTAAATACACCGACCCCATCACCGCGTACTAATCTTCCTCAACCACCACCGAGCCCAACCCCTACACCCGAACCTCTCGAAGCACCACCAACCAAACTACGACCCCCAACACTTCTTATAGTCAAACCCCTCAAAGCACCAATACCAGCCACTAGAAATAATATTCCCCACCCCCCACCAGAACCAATACCGGCCCCTAGAAATAATATCGTATCGAGTTTCATAGATATTGGCAAGCGGTTAGTGAACGCCATCCCCCAAACAACGAACGACGGGTTTAATTGGATAAAGAATCTGGCAACGAAAGTCGTAGATCGAGTTAAGTCTGTCGGTAAGCCGCTTACGGATCTCATCAATGCAAATATCTCCGGACTTACCGGTAACAGACCACCTCAACCTCGAAGACAGGTAAGTATATCTGAGAGTGTGAGAGCTGAATTAGCCGAAAGGGAAGAACCGAGCAACACTACTAAAACCCAACCAAACCCAAATGAACGCGTGGTTAATGATGATCTGAATAATGATTTATCAAACATGATGTTCCAGCAGCTCAAACCGGACATAGAGATGCGTTCAAGGATTACTTACGGATTTACGGCTAGAATTTATCGAGGGGGTGGAGAAATAGTCTTTTATGAGAAAACTCTTCGTGGGGAGGGCACCTTTACAAGCTTATCTGAAATTGAGGGATATATCAAACGGTGTGAGGCGAGAAGGTTGGACTTGGAGGATTCTGAAGTGTGGAGTAGGGCTTACCTACCAGCAACAGAGGTAGTTGACACCCCAGGGGTATACCAAGGCAGAGTTGAGTTTACTAAGATAACGGTAAAAGTCATTCACAGCAATGAGCCTTTAATGGGGTGTGGTCCCTTACCCGATTGGCTACGTAAAAAGAAATGTATCCATGCCATTGATGATAAGGAGGACCATCTCTGCGTTTGGAGATGTCTTGCCATTTACTTCGGCTATCGTGATAATACCCCTAGACCTGCCGAGCGCACAACTAGAAAGGCGCTAAAACTGGCGCGTGATTTTTACCAGACCCCAAAACTAAAAGTTGCAGACGTGAGAGCGACGAAACTTGTTGATTTTGAAGGTATTGCTAAGAAGTTTAAAATTAACATCCGTCTGTACGAACCAAAAAACCAAAAGGTTTGGAAACTGGTGTTCGGTAAAGACCAGTTCAAAAAGAGCCTACCTTGTGTAGACATCGGTCTCTATGAGGGGCACTGTTTCTATATCAAGGATATAGAGCTTCTGACAGGTCATTGGGAATGTTCTGGGTGTGAGCAAAGATTCAACAGACATGATAATTACAATAGACACGTCACGGAAAAATTATGTTCGGGAGGAAAGACCCGATTGATATGCGAGGGAAAAAGATTCAAACACATCATGAGCAGCTCTGAAAAGGTGTTTTACGGCGGTAACACCCAATTTAGTAAAGCAGGGTGTAAATGGATCGAAGCGCAGTCTAAGACCAGAGGTAAACACATTCATCACGCTCTCTGTGGGCATGGGGGTGAGCGGTGTGTGAAGAGCGGTAAAAAGGAGATTTTGGTCGACGGGTACGAACCCACGTCTAAGACAGTTTTCCAATTCTATGGGTGTAAATGGCACGGTTGCCCCCTGTGCAAGTTTTACGATGAAAAGAGATACAATGAAACTCTTCAAATGGAAAAGACGATCAAAAACTTGGGCTACAACGTCGTCTCGGTTTGGGGGCATGAAAAACCCAAATTAAGTGATACGAAACTTGAAAAGCAATTTACGCCATACCCATACTTCATCGTCTACGATTTTGAGGCATTGATACAGAATCTTTCCCGGAATATGACCGACGATCTGAAGTTTAATAGCGAGCATATTCCGGTTAGTGTTGCAATTTGCGATAATTTGACAAACAAACCCACCTTTCTTGTAGCCGAAAGCCCCGAAGAGCTTATTAAGGCCTTCATCGCAGATTTAGAACACCGACGGGAAGCCATTGCCGAGAGAGTGGTGCGAGAACGCCCCTTGCCAGACAGAGAGTCCATACCAGAAAACGTACTTGCGCAATATACAAAGTGGTGTCAACAAGTTCCTGTTCTCGGTTTCAACTCAGGCAAGTACGATATCAACATGATCAAAGAATATTTTGTAAAGCACATG
>JAOEHV020319269.1:0-11539 GCA_025447995.2 Isaurus tuberculatus | reverse complement strand
AATAGATTGGAATACCCCGAATGTCCGTTCGATTGAGTAGCTATTCTTATCCCGAAATAACAGGAATATATTCTAAGTATTCTGCTTCCTAGGGCAAAATGCTTGGAATAAACCGGAATAATTACGTCATTTGTCAAATATATTCTTATTCCGGAATAGGGTCAATCGAACGCGCCCCTATAATATCCAATTTGGCTGATCGGTTTTGGAAGAGGTGAACTTTAGGAGGGGACTTTGTGTCCATCAAAATTAGGATTATGTTATTGATTTTGCAGTACTCAAACAATGCTAGAGTATATAACTGCAAGTTAGGAATGCGTTCGTTTGGTTTCAACAGGTTTTGCGTGTGCGATATGTCTTATCGCGAAAGAAGAAAAATTAGTTAGTAATGGCTTTCCTTGTTTTTATTTTTGTGCCTCTTACATCTGTATGTTGTCACATGTTTTATAACATTTAATTTTTTTTAGACGAAAGTAACTTTTACAGAGATTCTATAAACATCATTAGTTGAGTATAATTCGTCACACAAAATTATTTACTTGTAGAAGTAGTACTCTAAACATTCATAAGTGTTTTTCTGTTACAAATGCTACCGAACTAAGGACCCCCCTGTAAATCTGCACACTTTGATATTTTAAAAAGTGTACCTGGAAATTAGCCAACATTAAAAGAAAAACTATTTCAAAGGGGAGCAACAAACTTGCGCATATATAAATTGATTCATGTTGACGGCATTTATGTCTGCAGTAAGCTCTAACATCAAAATCCAATCAGAAAGTACAGTTTTTAAAGTTCGCTAGTTGGGCTAGACAAAAGTTATACCTGAATGAAAAATTTGTTTATTTTAAAGCTGCTTTTTTAAGCAGGTGTATTTGAAAGTTTGAACACAATAAAAAGGTTAAACCACCAAACATATCATGTTCCTGTCAGGCCACAAGTTTACATCGGAACTGCTGTATGCTTTTTCGAGGCAATTTTTCTTTCAATGCCATTACATATATTCTTCGCATAATAACATACATTTTTAAGCTAGTTTGTTGTTCCCCTTTTTGTTGCAAAATAGTTGGCTAAATACCTGGATCCCAACCTTCACAAAAATATTTGATCATGACACACTGAGGTTGGTACAGGCTCAGTTCTTCTACATTCCTAAGAGAAAAACATATCTTTTGGGTTGCGCGAAGGTTGTGTCAGATGCAGGGCTTTCGTTTAAAGACATTCCGACTCATTCTATAAACGTTAAAAGCTTGCCCAGACACTCCAAGCCACGTACATCTTAATACATGAGAGTTATGCATTGAGCACTAATTTCACATTCTCGTATCCTTTTCATGGTATCTCAAGCATTTTTTGCAAGACTGCTAATTTGACAATATGTTGTGTAATCGCATATAGTAGCTAGCGCTAACAGACCATCCTCTTAGCGTGCTTTGATCGGTTCTTACTGAGAATAAGAGAGTCTTACGCAAAGTGTTCCTATATATTGGTGCAAATGTTTCCTCAAAAGGTAGTTTATCAGCTACATATTTTCAGAGGAAGAGACAAATGAAAATTTTCCAAGTGGTGGGGGCAGATCCGTTATTGTTCACTCGTTTAAACAAGTACAACTTGGAGTGTCTGTTTGCCTCATTCTGAGAAGCAACAGTCAGTTGTATCACTAGTGCTAGCTTATCACAACAAACCTGCTTTGACCTGTTGATAGGAACAAATTAAAGCTTCACAAGCATGTATATACAATCAAGTAAAATGTCAAATTTAACCTCAACTCATTTAATTTCGCAGGTTACCTGCGATGGATTAGTGTCCCGTCCAGGGGGAGTCTACGACTCTCATCCGCTTAACACTACAGAAACCGGAGATAAGCGCCGGCTCCATGGGCCACGTAAAGGATTTAGCTTTAGCTTCATTTAATTTCGGACTAATAAGTTGAATTCAGCATGGTTACTAATTAATGAAGTTGATTTTTTAGTGCAAAGTGAAGAGGAATCTAAAACTTGGAATCCAAGAAGTTTTTTGGTATGGAATCCGGAATTCAAACACAAGGATTAAAAATGCACGTGCTTGATGTTCTGCTGTATAACTGTCATGGAATAAAAAACGATTATAACGAGGTGATAATATAATGATAAGTATAAAGTGCTGCACTTTCACAGCTAAATGGCAACAAATATATTTTTCCATCCTGTTCAAAAATCTTTTCTTTATCCATTCAAACTTTAAATTTTAACTAAGTCCTGCAGTAAAAACTACAAGGACACTACATAGCAGACTCACCACTAACTAAATATAATAACCGTACAACTCTAATAAAAATAATTATTAAGTTTTATTATAAAAAAATGAAACTGTTTTACGACTCTCATGTATAGATATTATTTTTAAGTGTATATGATATGTATAAAGTACAATTTTTAACAGATGTAAAACTACTCTGTAGATATATATGCTGTTAATAAATCGTTATTATTATTATTATTATTATTATTATTATTATTATGTTCATTTCAGCTTATGCTCAGGCTGTTCTTATCACCGTAAATACTCCTGTTAGGCGAGTCATAACAAATGACCTAGGGCTAACAAGAGGACCTTCTTCCTTATTTTACAATTCTAAAACTTTTCTTAGTATCCTTGCTGTTCCTAACAAGGCAGTCTTTTGCATAACAGCAATATTGCACGGAATTCCAAGCTTTTCATGCAATCCACTTATTATTATTATTATTACTTATTATTACTACTTATTATATATTTCTTATTATTATTACTTATTATTACTACTTATTATTATTACTTATTATTATTACTTACTATTATTTTTACAACAACTGGTTGAATGGGAAAAGAATGCTTGAACTACCACAGCAGACTAGCAGAGTTGATCGCTATCAAGAAAGGAGAGGATTACGCCAAAACAATCTCATGGATACGAGCAAGAACCTCCTTTGCACTTCTGAGATCCGCTTTAATCTGCCTCAGAGGAACTAGATCCACTGTAAGGAAATCATGGGACTTTCGCAACACTGATATAGAAATTGAGATCACTGAAGGAGCTATTAATTGATTTTTTAAAAGGATATTTAGGGATCCTTATGCTTTAAATTGATTTGTCTGTTTAAATTTTCTTTTTTTTATCTTTTTATAATTATAAATTATTGTAAATAGGTATTTTTAAATAATATCTATATATGCATTTCGACTCGAAGATATTACGATTTTGAATATGATCTTCTGTAAATAGTTTTTAATTATTGGTGTTTTTCAAAAATTATTATTGTAAATATTAGTTATTTTATGATATTTAATAGTTTCTATTATTATTATTAATAATATTACTTACTATTATTACTTATTATTATTATTATTAGAATGTTAGCGTTGCATTTCTCACTTATGAGTCTCATACTTTACAAAAATACACATTTTTTATGGAACGTCAAATATTTTGAGCGAGGCTTGCCATTTTGTTTATTCCTAATATTTACTATGGTGCACCGACGAATATTATTTGAGAAATATTATTTTTGTCGTTTTCTGCAAAGTGCGAAACTAAAACTCTATCCTTTCTTAGCTGTTCTTAATTTCTGCATTTTCTTGACTACTGGCGATTCTTTAGTCTCTTTTTTTTCTAAATTGTTCTTAAAAAAACTGAGAATTTAATACAAATGGGTTTTCACTTACCTTTATGATTCTTCTTTATCTCAGCAAAGAAATCAGCTACAGTTGATCTGTTAAATATAAATATTATAAATTACACTTTTTTTTTAATAAGAACCAGTAAAATTTTGCCCAGGCTCAATGTTCTTAGTTTTTCAACAATTTGAGGCTCAAAATGTTCTTATTTTGTTCTTAACTGCAATATATTGAAAATCGGCCTTCCGGTGTTTATGTTCATTTCAGCCTCAAATTGTTCTTAATATGTTCTTATTTTTCGGGCGATTTGAGCCTCACTGTTCTTATTAAGTGTGTTCTTATTTAAAAAAAAAAGTGTATGACAGTTGTGGCAATGTGCACAATTTTTATTTTTGTTGAAAACATTAATACTGTACCAGAGATTCGAACAGGGCGGCGTGGTTGGCGTAATTGGTAAGATCTTTGTCTTCCAACCGCAAGGTCCCTGGTTCGATTCCTCGGTTCTTCCGGAATTAGAACATTTATGTGACCTTCTTTACCGCCAACTGAGCTTACTCAGCTTTCCATCCTTACAAGGTCGGTAAATGGTACCAGCTTCGGCTGGGAGCTAACCAGAGGTCGATGTCACCGAAAATGAATCTTTTTTATCCGTTTTCGTCTTCCGTCCATACTAAAACGATGGAAAAGAGAGGTTTATGTCACCGAAAATGAATCTTTTTATCCGTTTTCGTGGTCTAGTGTGGACGGTCGAAAACGCTTGACAAGGGTAGTGAATACGCAAACGTTTCATAAAACTGAAAGAAGGTGTTAGAAAGACATAGCCTCAGTTGTTATACTGTAACAAGCAAGGTACCAGACGGGATATAAGGAATCCATCAGGAAGCACAAAAAGACAAATAAACGTGATGTCGCTGCTACGATCGAAAAACGCAATTCGGGAGAAAGCTGAGATCATTTTCGTTTGATTCTCTGATTCATTTGGGGCGCGTATCACTCAGAAGCAATCGTGTTTTTTTTTTACTTTATCGAAGAATATGCGTTACTTGCAGTTTTCTGTGTTACTCTGTTGGAATTCAAGGCTTTTGTGTAAAAACCTTTGCAGCTCCTCAACAGCTCTACAAATTTTTCCGACACGCTTTTAAAACTGAGGCTGCCACTGAAAAGTTGCGAAAAATTATAAAGGTTAATTCAAAGAAGGCCAAATATTAAATACTCCTAAAGTCAAGAACGAAAAAGAGGACTCTGGTCGCGTGTACTTTGTAAATTATCCTGTGCATGCTGTAATGCTTACTACAGTACATTGGCGAAACTACTCGTCATTTTGCTACTCGCGTCAATGAGCACCTCGCTTCCGACAAATGCTCTCATATTTACAAGCATTAAGAAAACTTGGAACTTTGCCGTGGATCCTGTTCTAAAGACTGTTCTGAAATCATAGACTCTGCCGCCACAACATTTCAACTAAAACTTAAGGAATCTTGCACATCAACTGAGAAAAGCCTTATCTTAATTTTCAAGTTAAACATGTCAACTTAACACTCACATTCTAAGCGATTCTATTTTATGCTACGAAAAATGCGTTTAAAAGTTTTTGCGGTAAATCTCACGCAGTCAACAACAAAATATTTTAATTTAGTAAGTGTTTTGTGCATTGTTTGCGTATTTTACTCCCTGTATTAACATTTCTCTTATTGATTTTTGGGCGCTTGAATTTTGTTTGATTTTTTTTCCTGGAGCTAGTCAACGACATTTATTTTCAGGAATGCAAAACATTTACGTATGAGAAACGTGAAATTCAGGTATCCAATGACGGCTCGAGCAAAAGCACACGGTTCTATCAATCAATCAAGCAATTATACTAATTATGAAAAAAGCACTTGTTGTAAGCAAGTCAGTTATTGAAAAAACTGGTCCTGGTTATTTGCGATTTTTGAAATGGACTGAATTACTCGAGAATGTTATAAATTAAATAAAAATTCAACAGTGACGCTTAAAATAATTTTCAAAACTTTTCAACAAAATTGCATCTGCAAAGATTATGAATAAATCAAATGTAGTGACGATGAAATTATAATAATTCTCCGCAAATATGAAAATGACATCTGGTAGGGGAGTTGAGTGACGTGTTGGTCTTAGAAATCATTAAAGCCAATACTGTCAACAAGGTATCAAAAATATCTCGATTTGACTTAAAAATAATGCGCCTAAATTTCCGCCAAAAGTTTTCTATGAATCAGAAAATCTTAAAAGGATATAAAAATATCAAAAGTATTGGATAAAACTTTAATAAGGCTCATGTTTTAAAAAATTCTGACAAAACTAATATTTTTCAACGAAAAATAAAAGTCGTCTAAAGGATTTATGAAGTCACAAAAATATTGTATACAATATAGTTTCTTTTATTACCTCTATTGGAAATGAGATTGGGTGTACTACCCGCTTTGTTGTTTAAAGATGAATTAATAGCAGCGAAGAATAAAGCCTAAAAAATCTTGGTTTTTTTTTCCTCATCCTGCTGGCACAATAACAAGCCATGAATATGTTTGTTCTTGGAATTGTCTTGACGACATTTACTAACCCGGAATCAGTTTACGTGTGAAACAGAGATTATGAAAGAATGAAATTTAAAGCATGGATGAGTTTGGTGACAAACTTGAATCTCTCGCTTCATAACTAACGCTTACAAAAATAAAAAAATAACTACTGTCAACTACTTTTCAATTTAAATTTTGCATGCGTGATTCTATTATTTCAAAACATTGTGTGAATAACTTAAGTGACGTTCAGAAGACACTAAGTGTTAAATATCTCATTAATTGATTTAGAATGCAAAGGGCGAGGGATGCATGCAAGTGTTTTTACATGGATATCGCACTTCATACTATGATCTAGGTTCTGAATATTACGCACTAGAACTTTGAATCTAGCTCACATAACAGAAAATATCTGAGTTGGAAACAAACCAAAGCAACAATCAATTTCATGTTCATGTTTCATGTCAGTGAAGATACGCGAGCATTTTAAAATGACATAACTGACATAACACATTCATCGTCATGCAAATTGTTTTCGTGTAAAACTAAAAAACGTTCACCAAAAACGTTCACCAATGTTTGTTAAAGTTCATAAACTCAGCCCATTTGTATTAATAGATATATATTCCAAAAAGATATACTTACTGTCTTAGCTGTAAACTAGCTGCCACAATCAACTTTAATACTTCCGTCAACAAAACAACAGTGGTAGGATTGTAGGAATATCTATTTGTTTTATCCTTCGTCGCCGTAATGAGTATACCTGCGGAAACAACCAGCTGAAATTTAGTCCAATTATTAAAGTTTTTAAATTGCCTTTGTAATTATGAAGGGATTCTTATAGTAGTAAAGGAATAATAAGAACAGCTACGATAGAATTTGAATTCTTAGATTAACAGGGTTTTGTAGTGTTTTGAATAAGTAAAAAGCGAATAAAAGATTTTATTTTTGTACTGATAATGACACGAACCCTGGTTGACGAATAACGCCATATAGCCGACAAAAATGAGAAAACGAGTCCTTGTCGGAAAAAGACTCAAAAAGTACGAAATTGACCAAACACCAGACATAATCTCCTCTTACAGTGGCATTCAAATTACAACGAAATAAAAACTGTCACTTTGAATTTCGCCCTTCTTTATAGAACAAGAAGGGGGCGTGAAAGTACGTATAAGGTAAGAGCTTTAACCAATGATGAGCCGTGTATTATTCAGCCATTCAATTAACCAATCAATGCTCTAAAGAGACTCAATGAGAACGTGAAGGAATGACTTCCTCGCGCGCTTTTGAGATCTGTACTCGATTTTACTGTTCTTTTCATTACCAAAGTTTCATAATCAAAACTTCTTTTCACAATCTTAACTGCTTTAGTTTCAATTTTATTCAGTCCGGTAGTGGACAAACAAACAAACCTTATCTTGTTATTTTACTGGATGCCCTTATAAGTGTCTACCACGAGCTGAGCACGAGGGGGTCGGGGAAGCTGATGCAAAGCTCATAGGTGCCCTTGACTGAAGGTGGGATATTTAATCTTGAAAATCGGTTCAAGGTTTGGCGTTTTGATTGGTAAGATAAGAAGCATTTGTACTCTAGTTTCAAAACTTAACCCTTTTGTTTTTCTTTTTTCTCTTGATGTCGCTTTAAGTTTAAAAAGAACAAGAAAAAAAAAGAAAACCCCGAAGTATTAAAATTGTGATTGTATAACAACCTACACTTCATCAGGAAGGAAGTTTAGTTCAGCGCAAATTGAAAACAGGCAATGTATTTTAGGTTCTGGATAATTCCTACAACTATTGCGTTTTTTGAAAATGCTGGTTTAGCGGGTAATTTCAAGCTTTATTTAAAATCCTTATGCCGTGTTTTTAAATAATTTCATGTTTCCAAAATTTGGTTTACATCCTTGAACCAATATCCAAAAAACAAAACGAACCTCCTCGAAAACCGCAAGAAAAATGGCAGTCCGTACAGCAACAGAACCATCACGCTTCCCCGTACTATAAAAAAATTAAAAACCATTCAATTCAAGAATGGAAAACTAGATTTTCCCCCCCCCCCCAAAAAAATAAATGAATAATGCAGTCGACGGTACAGATTTTGGCGTGAAAGTCGATTCTATGGAGGGAGGAAAACCGGAGAAAAGCTCTTGAAGTCAGTAGACATTCAAGACATACGCGTTATTGAACGAGCGTGAGGTCAAAATGGCTGGATATTGGCCAAGTTCTTGTTTTGCGTTATTATGGACCGAGACGAAGTCGAGGCCATGAAAATGTGAAAAAAGAACGAGGCCAATATCCAGCCATCTTGACCGAACAAGCTTGTTCAATAAAGGATTTATTATATGGAAAATGACTTGTTTATTAAAGAAAGCCAACTGATCACCGATGGCGCATGCTCGTTTATGATATCACTGATAGCGCATGCTCGTTTGTGATTTGACAAATTGAAACCTGATTTAATGGTTTACAAGTTCGATGAGTAAATGGAATCAGAAGCTGTACAAACTTCCACGAAGCAATTTTATACTCTTCGGACGAAATGCCTTATTTTAAATACTTTGAGAAACGTTAAAAAGCGACGAAAATGGCTTAATTTTCAAAATCGGTTTTTTATTTGTCGAATTTTGTTGACGAATAAATTTACGAAACTCATCTATGTTGTCTTTGTTTTACTGAGCGATTACATGCTCCACGCAATTTTTTTTCTTGTGCATGGGAACAAAACGGGGAATCACGAACGCGGGCAAGATTTGCCTATCTTGCCCGCTCGTGTAACCAATCAGAACACAGAGTTAGCTTCATCTTGCCCGCTGAGCGAGCCGGCCATATATTGATATAATAAATTCTGGTAAAAACTAATAGGTCCTTCAGGATTAACTTGAGGATAAGCGTTTGAAAACCAAGCAGTTTTTAAAAACGTCATTATTATATCTTTTTTTAAATGTCAAAAGTTAGCATATTAGCCTTTAGACCAACAAAGACTTGCTTTCAAAGACTTATAGTCAAGTGAACACGCAATTGATGTGAAGGCGCGGATAGATACTCGACAAAAGTATAACACGTCATATTCAACAGGTGTGAGTGGAATAATTGTTTTGTTAAGTTTCATTGCATTTTGAAAGCTTGAATACTTAGAAATTTTAGGGAAAATTAGTTTCCGGGGCAAATCTTTCAGCTTAGGATAAAATGAGCTGACAGCCGAGATTATATATATATAGTAAACAAATCAGAGAGCCAAAAAAATTGTAAAATCTGAGTTTGGAAATTTTATAAATTGTGATATTGTTTTCACATAAGAAGATAACGAGTATTCGAAGAAAATATATAAGGATTTTTCACCGAGACTCGTTTTTTTAATAACTATTAGTTTTTGTTATTAAAAAATAATTTTTCAAAGGACAACACTACGCCTTCGCAATCCTTTGTTACCTTAAAAAATTTTCAAAAGCCCAAAAGTTCCCCAGGCTCCAAGACAACGTCCGATACTTAACCTTAACTTTAATGGCATAAAAAATATTCTGTTCTTGAACACGAACTTTGATCTAGACTTTAGTCTTAGATCTATAAGCACAAAGAAAAAAAATTCATGGGGTCTGTTTTTTAAAAGTTCAAAACCATCAAAACTTAATCCCTCTATAGGTACATGGAGTGTTTGTTAAGCAATTTCATTGACATACAGGTCGGGAGGTTATCACTGTGTGTGTGTTGTCAGTTGTAAGTTGGCTGCTTTTAGCTACGATGTTCTTGTTTATAGTGTGTACAAAGGCAAAAAAAATAAATAAAATAAACGTGGGAGGGATTAGCGGTTATTTTTCTTAACCCACGTGTGGGATAATATCTCATTATCTTTGGAAAAATTTTTGTGATACCCAAAAAACTTTTCAGGGGACGAAAAAATGTGTTTTAAAAATTGCAGTTTCAAAATAAACTTTGAAGTGGATACGTAAAAAACACTCATCTCATATTAACTTCCCTTTCTTACATTGAATAGAACGCGAAAATGAAAAAAAAACTTTTCTGTTGGAGAAATGTCCATGTTAACCAAGAGAGTCGTTAAAAATTGAGATGCAAAAAATTACAAACGTTGTTATTCAGGTCTTGAACTTCAACTGAAGAAGACTATACCCGATAAATATAATACATCAACCACATTATATTCATAAAGTAGGAGACCGTGTATTGGAACTGCTAATTTTTAACTGTTCTCTAGCTTTGTGTAACGGCACCTCTCAATGATTTTTTAATAAGAAATGTTATAGCTAGATTTTCTTTGACAAGTACTAAAAATGTATTTGTTCTGTCTCAGTTGTAATGAATCAGTCCCTGAGCCGTTTTGATGTGAACCAGTTAATTTCTGCCGAGGCCTTGCTTGGCTGTTTTTTTTACCCTTAAGGCTAAAGTCATTCTTAAATTGTTATCGTATATAGTAAGAGAAACAAACAAAATGTTTTGTTTGTAGCCTAATCACGAGCTATAAACTTTGTCTTTGTGTTGTGTATTATAAACCTGTATTGTAAGTTTGTTGCTTAATTTTTGATGATGTTTTGGATTATAATTTTGTACAAAGGCGAAACTTAAAAAATAGTAAACATTAAAGGAAATGATTTATCTTTCTTAGTGTTTATAAATCGCGTGGGGGCAATATTTTGTTGTTTGGAAGAAAAGTTTCGTGATACGTAAAAAACTTTTCAGACGATAATATCAGTCAAGGGGCGGAAGTAAAGATATAATACAAAATGTATAATGTATCAAACACAATATAATACAATTTTTTAAAATATAATACAACAAACTACTGGCATTATTTGACAAAAATTTCATTTGGTCTTGGCTCATTAAACTTCTTTCAATTTTAGGTCAAATTCATCGACAAAGAAAATGGAGTTTGAAAAACGAACTAATTGACAAAGACTTAGGAGTCAAACAAATTTGCCAAAAATTAAGTCCTCCCCTTTTTTGCTATCAAGAATCTTAGAATAATGAGAAAAAAATTAAAAAGACGAAATTTAAACACAAAGAAGCTCAAAACAAAGCTTCGTTCATATATTTCACCAGACCATCCTTTTCATAACAATTTATAGTTATAATTTATAGGAGGCCTAACACCTTTTCAAGGAGACACTTACAATTATAAAAAGTGGTACAAAGTCAGTCACAATAGTCTTCGTACACCTCCAAGTGGTATGAATGACCAACTAAACTTGACACGTTCCTAAAAACTGTGGCTTCATAGCTCACAGGTAGCCCAAGCTTAAGATTAGTGTTGATTTATAACTGATTTACAGTAAATGTATGGGAATTTATATGAACTTAATAAAACATGATTTTCTTACCTTAATTTGCAATAAAATCCACTGAAACTTCCATGGCGTCTTTATG
>JAOEHV020319164.1:0-11540 GCA_025447995.2 Isaurus tuberculatus | reverse complement strand
CCCCCCACTCCCATCACCTTTCCATCTGCTCTAGGCACTCTGGACACATAATTGATGAGAATGACAACACATTGTTTTATAAGCTGAAAATTTATTATATTCAAAGTTTCTTCCAAAATTACATTATTTTCTTTGACTAAAATTTAAAATTATTGTACAGTCAGATTTACTTTAAAAACTTTTAAAAAATTTTTACTTAGTCTACTTTGAATACAAAACCACATTAAGTTATTACAAACTGTTTCTTTTATATGACTCATATTTTATTAAATGCTATAGATGCTAGAAATGGCCATGGCAGTGATTTGCTGTGCATTCTTTCCTACTGGTTATATGACGACTAATGTACAATCAACAAACACTTTTTTCATAAATACATCATGTATAATATAATTATAACAATCGTTTCTAAAATAATAATTAATTTTGTTTTCTCTTTTCTACTATTGAAAATTAAAAACTGTTGTATTAATGGTAACAATAATAACTAAAGTATGAGGTATGACCTTAATAAGCCACATGGTTTCAAGACACTTGCATTAAATACTAAATGACTGTTTTCACAAAATATAGCACCTTTCAACGTGCACTAAAAATTCATTGAAACTAACTGAAATTACAGAAAGAAAGATCCTGATGGTACATAAACACATTTTTGAGAAGGAAGTATAATCCATTGCATATTATTTGTATTTCATTATAATTACTTTTCATGACTATCCTGTTTTTCTTTACTTTTTTTTTATAAGAGTAACGTTTAAAACATAGATTCATCCTACAACTTTACTAAACTTTTAACATGTTTTACCATAGTTCAAGCTTGATGATGTGAAATTATTAATATAACAATATGATTTACAAAAGCACACTTAATAAATGAGACTGTTTATCTTTCTATTAAATAAGCTCTCTGGTAACTGTCTTTTTAATAATATCTTAATAATCTATCAGTCAGATTAATATGAGATTTCCTTGACTAATCAGAATATAAGTTGAAAAAGGCCATCAATATCTATTGTAATAAAATACAATAGTCTGTATCACTTTTAAATTTTAAGTGCATGATCCATGTTGAAAATAATAAATTTGGAAATTTGAAAGATTTGAAAATAATAAATTTGGAGATTTGAAATCTTAAAAAAGTGTTCGGGAAAACTGGATTGCCTCATTTATGAAATGTTGCTCATTCAAGCACGAAGGCCAAGTTTAAATACACAATCTGACTCTGTTCGTGCTAAAGTTTTTGTTTAATGGTATCCCTTGGGAAGACGTCTCTCTATTTCTTTGTTTATCATTATAATTTTCTTTTGCGAACTTATATAATTCAAACACTGAACCATATTACTTTACTTTGATAATGATGTCAGTGACATTGAAACGTCAGTTTTTAGCGTTAGTATTTTTAGTAAAGTGTGTTACCAAAGTCACCTTGATTAAGATTTCAAAAAATTACAAAAATATTATTTAATTAAAGTGGACAAGTTTGTTTTGCAAGAGAGCTAGAAAACACTAATAAAATTAGAAAATTCTGTAACTTCTTAAATAACAGAAAAATAAATCATCAATAAAACTGTTAATCAAAATCAGTTTTAACAACACTTTTGACTTAATGAACTGACAAGTTTGAGAACAAAAGCTGTATAAAATTATAGATAAAGTAAAGTAATATATTATTTATAATGGCATGTAACTCAACTTGGCTATGTTACCTTAACACAAGTTTCTAAAAGAATAACCTTTTTAACACAGCCCAATTGCCAATAATGAAAGTTAACAATTTTAACTTTTAAACTTCTTTTTCTATTAGTTATATGAATGCATATTGCTTTTTTTTAAAATTATCGACACTAACTATCTAATGTGCGTATGAAGGTCTATTACGTGCTTTACATAAGGCTGCTTAAGTACAGTGCTGAGTAAGTTTGTCCCAGAATACCAATCTTGACACAGTCACCAGATGCCTAGAGCAGACAGAACCCAGATGGAAAACACCTTAATCATACTACGAGGTGATATTAATTTCACAATTTTTTTCTTAAAATCATCAATTTCCTTAGTCACTCAAGTCTTTCAATTAAATTTCTCACATTTGATTGAAAAATGTGAGCTTTTACAGCCTTGCCTAACATGATTTCCAACATATAACCTCAAAATGAAATTTTTCAAGTCCAGCGCTCTGGCCTAGTGGTCAGGGCGCCAGACTTGAATGCGGTTGACATGGGTTCAAGTCCCGCTCTGACCACTAGTTGGATTTGTCTTCGGGTAAATCCCAGAGTCAAATCCACCACACTTTGTAAATAGACAACTGGTTTGCCTCCTGCCAGTTGGGATTCTTAATTGTGTCGTAGTTTCTGTAGGGTTAGGTGATTTACCTTGTAGGGGACTAATAGAGTCCTGTTGTAAATCTACCTGCCATTGGCTAATCGTTAAATAAATAAAAATAAATAAATAAATAAATAAGTAAATAAAACAAGTAAATGACAAATTTTTTTTCCACTTAATGTCTGATTTTTGAAGAGAAAAGCATTGGAAGTGATGTCATGTTTAGTGATAACATTCCTCAGACAAATTGATTTTAACTTCATCATTGGGAAACTTTGGTCTTCTTCGCAAATCTTCAAATATATTTGTGCCATTCTAAAAATTCCTGACAGTCTGCCCCAGGATAAAAATCTCATACCTTTTCAACTTGGAAAGTATATACTGACAAGAAACAAACAACTTATGAAAAACTTACCTTGTGCAGCTCTTTCCTTTGCAATGAATGTCTCTGTGCACCCTGACGTAGATTTCTCCTTCTCATTACAACAGGTCCACTTACTGTTATCAAAGACGCCTGGGTGATACTTCGTTAGAAGGAGTCGGTTTTCTCGGCAACCTGATTAATAATGGCACATAAGAACATCAATATGATAATGATGACATGGTAGTGGACATGAAACCACAACTGAGCTGACAGATAACACTTCTGCTTCATTAAGCTAATAATAATAAAAGCAAATAACAATTTTCCACCATTAAAGTAGCAGTCATTGGGAAGGATGGAAGGAATAAAGTAAACTTTTCCTAAGATCTTTAATATAAACCATCTCCCACTGTCTTGAGATTTGACGTGATTATAAATAATACTTTCTTTTTCCCTCAAAACATTTAATTTGCAACTTTTGTAGTAAGCTAAGTGAATACGGTGTAAAGCTACAACCATCACTTGTTTACAAGAATTGCAAACTAAACCCAAATTTTAAAAAAGGATTTGTTTATAAACAACTTAAAATATAATTTAATTAACATGGAATTAAAGTCAACTTTTAGCGTGTTAAATCTAGATTCTGGAGGACTAGATTATATACAATTCACAGACCCTTCAGTAAGCCAATTTAAATGGAGTAAATGATACAGGTAGGTAACAATTTTAGTTTTGAAATAACACCTACCATCCTGAATTGCCTCTAACCAAGCTCTTCTTTCATTCTCACTATCAGCTACAATATAAAGAATCAGTTCCTCATGAACCACCTAGGATACAAGACAAGCATTGCAAACATTCTGTGAGGTTTAGAATACTAAATTATGAACATCTAAACATCTTCCTCAACTGATAGTTCAGTCCCATAATCTTTTAATTTCCACCATGAAACTTAAAAGAATCAACACTAAACAATAAGAGTATGGTTATGACCTGGTTTTTTGGTGTGTCCTTGGTTGTAGGGAATATTTATAGTCAAACTCATCAATAACTTTGCATTCATTTTTCACTTTATTGTGTAGTAAAATGTCAGGCTGTAACTTATTGATATTATATCATTATTATTATTAGTAGTAGTAGCAGTATATTCATGTTATCATTTTACAGGCAGATTAGTAAGACAGGAAGGTTATCACACCCTATTAATTTAAAAACGGTAACAGACACAACTAAGTCTCCAAATAAACATAAAAAATAGTAATCAAAAAAGTTACTCACTTTCCTCAGACGAAATATAAAAAAATTTAATATGTGTTATAATAAATTATTTCATAACGATGCAAATGTAGAGTATATTTCCAGAAAAACTTTCCAAGTCTTACTTTAGCTCTTAAAAATCCTTTGCACAGTTTTATAGTAAAATCCTACCTGGAAGCAGTAATCTCTGCCAAAGGCTGCATCATTAACTGACTCAACCGCCTTGACTTTTGACAATTCAATTATTCCTTTTAATTTTCCTCTTTTCTATCAAAACAAATACATTATCAGTTAAACACATGTGACCACAGCAGATATTACTGGGGGAGTAATAGGGTAAAGAGACCTCTCCCCAGCCCCCTCTCTTTCTACCGAAAAACTTGCTAAGGGCTTGCAAACTTTTAATTAATAACTGACCAATTAATTAAACCAACAAAAGTAGTTTTGCTAACAGAACGCACAAAACATAAACCTAACTATATAGCAGATTCATTAAGTTATTCCATTTAATTATTTGTTGTAATTTTAACAGCTGCAGATTATAATTTATTTTACTACTATTTAAAAGGGAATGTTCTAAAATGTTCTAAATGTTTGAAAATTGTTTGAAAAAATAGTTGTAGCTACAAAGTAGGATGATTAAGAGCTATCTATTCATGTATTATTGCGTGACAATTGGAATGAGTAAACAATATTTTTCGGGAACACTAGATTCTATAACAAGGAAATAAACTCCGTTGAATGACTGCATACAATTCAATATGAAATGCACCATCTCTATTGATTAAATAAACTATTTATTTTCGTAGAAATATACACCAGTTATTAATTAATACAAATTAACAATGCTATCGTCATTAAATTTTAGTAATCCTAAAAAATCTGTAATTGCATTACTTGAACATAGTTAGCTTGTCTTCATTAGCCTTAATTAATCGAATTTTAGCCTGGAAGTAAATAAGCGTTTTTTTCAAAAATTTCCGCTTGATTAATGCATAAAAATGCTAAAACTGCTCTACTTTAAAGCAAAATCTACAAAATATTTAAACTTTTAAAGTAGTTTATTTTTTTAGTAGTTTCTCCACAATTCATACAGATTTACCTAAATTATCATAACAGAGATACCAAGTAATGCTTTGTATGCACATCGATTTGTGTTAGTTTACCTCGCAGGATCCTTCGAAATAGCTCAGTTTATGTGGAGTAAGCACAAATACTCTCTCCTTCCAGTTCACTGTTGTAAGAACTTTACTTTTTCCTTGAGCGCGTTTGCGCAATACGCCAACTTTCAACTCGCGGTGTTCGCCCTGGTCGAAATACATGACTTTTTACTCTTACCAAAGTTTGCGATCAGAACATAGCCACCTCCTTCCAAATTTTGTCTGCACCTTCAAACCATTTTCTGACTTTATACTAACTCGATCACATTAAAAGATACATAAAAGTGCATTTTACTGTCTTCACTTCCTTCAAGCCATAAAACGGAGTCAAATACACTGTTCAGTTGCAGCCTTCTAATGTAGAACCGGAAGAAAGCTTCTAGAGAAATGCATTCTGGGAATACAACAACCACAAATACCTTTCCTTCCCCGTGAAGTGAAGCGATAAGTTCAGGGGGGAGGGGTAAGGGAGCGTATCTGAAAGTAGGAGAAGATTAAAATTCTTTTAGACTAAGTTAACATTCGTAAAATAAATTTAAATTCGTTGAATATGTATCAAAAAGAGAAAAAAACGACTGATCAAATAACGTGAAGACCCTTGCATACAATATTTCGACTGAAAATTTTAATTTTGCAGCTTTACTATGCAAGGGGAATAACGGACAGAAATTACAAACAATAAAAGATTGTAATTAAAGCCATTTTGATTCAATTTACGTCTATTGGAAAACAAAAATTATAGTTGTAATAAATATGTAAGTGAGTTTATGAAAAATTCGGACAGCTGTTTCGGCCTTTTTGGGCCTCGTTAGCATAACTGCTAACATCAGGCTTAAATTAAGGATTTTTATAATCAGCCTCACCTTTATTTACGATAGATTTAAGTTTTAATGCCCATTACCAACGTGGTCTTAATGCTCATATTACCGGCTGCAAGTTTCGATACTAGTACGTATGTTCTACCTGACTTAGTAGTGAAATTACAATGCTCAACAGATGCAGGAACGATCTTGAACCGTCCAGAAGTCCTTTTTGATTTGTAAGTTATCAATTTGGAAAAGTCCTCAATGATCTACATCAGTTTTTTCAAGCTTTAAAACAGCGCGCGTTTTTATAGGATATTACACGGTGGCGCGAACATATGAAGTTTATCTTCGAGTGGAAAAAATATATCTTTTTTCCACGAGAAGATAAACTTCATATGTTCAAGCCAACGTGTAATTTTCTTTTTATTGCATAGATATGAGTGTTTCGAAAATGAAAAAAAAAAACTAGAAGAAAATGATTTCCAAAGTGTCTTTGTTTTGCGAATGGTCAAAATATTGGAACAGCAACCGCAAAAAATGTTTATCTTAAAATATGTCAAAAATATAATGTATATAAATACTGAAAAGTTTCTCTAAATTTTGCTAAAATGTTTTTAAAAGGCTTACTGGCTGTCGTCACTGTCTATGATCACACGCCATCTTTTGCGTTTGAAACTCTGTTGAAACGCAGTGTTTTGACAACGCGCGCCGAAATGAGCGGGAAAAACAAAGGAATGACGTCAGCGATATGTCAAAAATATGTCACTCGTATCCCGGATGTAGTGTCATATGAAATCTACGAGTGGTGTATTTTACAGTAAAACACTCATATCTATGTAACAAATAAGTATATTTCATGCAGAATAGTCTTAAGTCGATGGTAAAGCCCAACTAAAGACATGAAGAAATCTTGAATTATATATATTGAAAGCTGGTGACCGTTTTGTTTTACATTAGATGGTGTTCGCAGAAACTCCGGCTATAACTTTTAATTTTACATTAGTCTTAAAAATATTTTGATTATGGTAAACATGTGACCGATCATACAGATATAAGAGGTACAAAGTAGCAAAACCTCTAAAATCTTTTAAGTTTTCTTTACAAATAAAACTCAGGAAAGCCCAAATATTTCATTACTAACTAGTTTTTCCTCCGTTGGTAACATATATGATATCCCATACCAAAACGTGTTGATGCCAAACGAACGCATTCCAAAGTTGCAGTTACTTTAGTTTTCAAAAGAACTTAAAACTCTTTTAATAGCACAAGTGGAAGGATTAGCTTTGCCTCCTCAATTCTTGTTACGCCATAAGAGTTTGATTGACGCAAAATTATAGTAAACAAGTCGGTAAAGAACAAATATTATTTATCACTGAAAACTCCTTCCTTCTGAACGCGTTGAGAAGAATGAAAAAAACAAAGGTATCCCCGTTTTCTTTCAAAATTTCTTTTTTCTTGTAACTTACGATTAATTTCTAATGTCTTCAAGCCAAATGTTTTAAATGCGTGACAAATATTCCCTCATATGGATTCAATATTCTGCCAAATAGCCGAAAAAAAGGTCTACGGAAAGCGTGACGCGTCACGCACACACCCAGTTAAAACGTTTCCGACTTGGATATGAGTTGCTACATGATGAAACAGTAATAGATAGTTGCGCAATCTTTGTTTTAGAATAATTGATAATCTTTTTTTCTTATAATTTTTTAGGTATTTTGGTTTTGAGATGAAAAAGGAAGATATTTGTAAAAGGAACTTGCGTTATTTTTGCGGAAATTCTTTTTGACGTCACAATTTTTTTCGACTCAACCTTGGCAATTTTTAGGCACAAAGCACGAAACATCACTGAACTTCTATATTTCCTTCCCTAAATTGGAACTGTTTTATTGTTCTGTTATTAATCAGTAAATCTATCTAAGCAAATGTATCTTAAGCAATTGCGTTTGGCTTTTTGAATAAACGAACCTTTTTTTACACTTTTTGTCATTACCATACTGACTGAAGTTTCAATAGAGTTACAAAAACACAAGTACTAAATTTAAAAGCGTTTTGAAAGTTACCTTGATAATTTGAGACGTTACTGCAATATAGTTGAAATTTGAAAAAAGAGTGTAGCACTGATAAAAAAAATACTAGTGAACGAATCACTGGTATAATACGAACCAACATGACTATTCATTCATTCAGTTTCACTAGTTTTGTACAAAGAATGCTACTGTACATTTTGTAAAAATAACATTAAAAATGGTAATAAACTTCTTCTTCTTGTATTTCTACATTTGACTGATAGATCTCCACGGATCCTACGTTAAACAGCATTTTGTACAAGGTCTTTGCTGAACAGTCTCTACTTATATTTTCAAAAAAATCTGCAACGCAGCATTTTTGAAATGTATAAAACACCGATATTTCTCCTTAAATGTTACACAGAACCAAAAGTTTAGTTATCATCTTGTCTTATCTTCTCAAGTTTTAAACTCAAAGTTTATATTTTTCATTCGAATCCTACGGATGTATGCTAATAAAACAGATTGTAAACAATGACGTCACAAAGAGTCGCCTTTTTGTGTCAAACAAACAATACTCATAAACACAAACAATAGGCGCTGGCCGCTCTGAAAAATCAATCAGCTCAAAACAAAGCAACCGGAAACTTATTTTACACGTCAACGACAAACCTTTGTCACCGGAAGTACATTTTAGTATAAGTGCTCCTCTCAAGTTGGGTAGTGGTCAGTTTCAAGCCCTCAGCAAGTTTCAAGTCAACAGCTTTAAATTTTCGGATGAGAGAAGTTTGAACGAAAGGAAATATGTGGAAATTAGAACTTCTGTTTCTGCTGAGTATATATTGTATTACAAGTACTGCTAACGGTAAGTGTTCCTTGAAACAGTTCGGTTTTATTTTAGATTCAATATCGCTTTTATTTTATTTAGTTTTGCTGCAGAAAACGCAAACTTAATCAAACGCAAGTTGAACCGACGTTTTATTACCACACGTCACTGTAGTTGCCGCAGATCAAATGCAAACAAGGCCGATTCCATTTTGACTGATCGTTTTTAACGTTCTTGGCAAAAGTCAGTTAAATCCACAACCACTATGACGGTAAAATCATAGCAATAAATTTATTTGTGATAATATATACTACTTAAAGTTTTCGCTAAGTGCCAACGAGCACAAAACACTTGTTCATTGAAAAATTGTAACTGCAAAAGAAAAGCTTTTAAATTTTGCATTGATCAGTTTTAGTCCAAAATGATGAAAATGCATAACTGGAATGGTTCTATATTGTTACCTTCCAACGATTGATTTATAAGAAAAATTAGATGATTTGAGTATTCCTTGGCCGGAATTTCCCTGTGCGCTACTGTATTTTTCAATACGTATTCGTACTTCAACACTGAATGTAGGGAATTTAATATAAAAAATTCAATAATCATGATCAACCACAAGACAAAAAGAGGAAAAAATTCAAATTACTTTCTGAAACTATAGCAATGAATTTATTTGTGTTAATATGAATGACTAGTATTTCATTCGGCAGTTCGCTTCACCTGAACAGATATTCGTCCGATATGTCAATAAAATATAAGTGTAAGCTTTCTGACAAGACTATAATCTCAACATGCAGAAGGGGCGAATACATTATTTTTATATCAACATTTAAAAAACATGTGGACGTGTACTAAAAACTCCTCAACAGTTAAACCATTGCTGAAAACATTCCCAAGACTGAAAAAAGGGAAAAAATTTATATTTAGTATACTTCAGAAAAATAAATTATGAAAAAAAATTTCTCGGCTAATATTTTTCACTGTAACATTGTCTATCGCACTATCGGGTTGGCAATTATTATAAACTTTCAAGTACAATTTACAATCGCGTGCAAGACCCATGTATTTTAATTCATATATTTTTCTTCTTTAAAAAAAAACGCGGTTATATGACATGCAGGAAGAGACTCAAATCTTTTGTTTTGAAAATGTAGCCAAGGTTGACAACTAAACAATAACGGTTTCCGAATGGATATTTTTTTTTGCAAATGGAAAATTTAAACAACTGTACGCCCAATATTCGCGATGCACTGCATGGAGGCATGAGTGCTCAAAATACTTAGAAACATTACAAACCTCTCAAAAATTTGACAGGTTTTTTTAAAAACAGAATATGTCGAAAGTCATATAATTGCTTCGCACCTATAGCTTTTTTTCACAAAATCTGGGACACTAGGATTTCATTATATTATCGTTTGTATTATTAGAAGTCTAGTGCAGCACAATCAACAATAGACTTTGCTCTTCACTTTAATTTTGGAAAACGGGAAATGTTATCTTTTATCATTTAGCACGCAAACAAAAATCTGTGAACTTTGTTACAAAATACATGGCCACACTACTCAGTTACACTCGTTTTTTTTATATTAAAGAATATATTTTGTCAAAATCGTAGCTGAGATTTGCGCCATTTTACGATTTTGCTTTTAATCAAGATGCATAAAACTAGTCAATACATACACAGAATCACTAGTACTTGTGTTATGTTCGAGACACTAGCAACATTTCTGCAAGAAATTTTGTGTCCAATATCAAACTGTGTGGCTCCAAAATGACTTAAAAGCCATGAAAGTTATACATATATATATTGGAACAGTCCGCATAGTCCGCGTCAGTGTATTCTAAGAATAAACACAAGAATATTCTTATCCTAAAATCGGTAGAAAAATAAAATTTTATTGCGAGGCCAAGGAAAGAAATATTTACAAAAACAGACACAAAACAAAACTTTTGTTTATCTCAAATTAAAGATAAAAATGGTCAATTATCTAATAATTGCTTCTACGACATTCCAAAAAATTTTTTTTGCGTTCCTTTTTGCCATAACGGTGTAATATTGGTCCAAGTTACTTTTTGTGAGGCGGTATGTAATACAAACAAAGCCCTTAACTATATCTTGCAAAATAATTCATGACATCCTTTGATTTCAAATATTATACAACCAAGTATTTTGATATTGATACTTGTTTGATACCTAAGTGATGTTAACAATGAAACATAATTATTTGATAATCATGATATTTGTGTGAGAAAATATCGAAAAATTTAGTTGCGGTTAGTTTTTATTTTTTTTGTCAGTTTCGACCTGCAAATAATAAATAGTTCTTAAACTTGTTTTAAATGTATGGTTATTTTAAAATTAGAAAAATTTAGCAATTTGAAGAAAAATTCTTTAAACTTTTATTTGTAATTTACTGGGCTGTGATTTCCAGTCAGATTGCTTTTATTTCCTATTTCTGCTTTATTTGCGATTTAGCTTTCTACTGTTTAGGGAAATCGTGCAAAGTTAAATAATAAATAACAGCAATAGATTATGTATCTTTTATTAATCCTATAAAAAAACATATTTATAATTCTAGGTAATAATTAAAGTATACTCTAATTTTAAAATGTTGATAATAAAACCAAAAGCTAATTAAATATTGCATTTTCACATTTATAGATCTAAATTATTATAGTGGGAAAATAGTCGCGGGTCTTTGGATTCATTCATTCATTCATCCATCCATCCATCCATCCATCCATCCATCCATCCAACCATCCATCCATCCATCCATCCATCCATCCATACATCAATAC
>JAOEHV020319062.1:0-11540 GCA_025447995.2 Isaurus tuberculatus | reverse complement strand
CTTTTCCGCCTAAGCCAACTCAGCTTTCCATCCTTCTGGGGTAGGTAAATGAGTACCGGCATTTGCTGGGAGCTAATCTGCGATGGATTAGTGTCCTGTCCAGGGGGAGTCTATGACTCTCATCAGCTTCACACTACAGAAACCGGAGATAAGCACCAGCTCCATGGGCCACTAGGCTCGTAAAGGATTTAGCTATTTTTTAGCAAGTTTTATATTACAGAAGGCAGAAGGCTATTATTTGAAATCTAAGCTTCCTACTCTACTTGCAGTGATGATTTTCCATTTCAGCTTAGAGTTGATTAAGTCATTACTCTACTTAATCTCTGAAACACTTTCACAAAAATTTTTATAACTATTCAACAAACTTGACAGAACATCAGTTAAATTTGATTAAACTGATTGCCATATTCATCTTAATGTGTTTTTCTCCTATAGGATGTGTTCAAGTATGATGTAGTGATGTGTATAGGGGCTGGTATCGGGGTGACACCTTTTGCATCTATTCTTAAGTCCCTTTGGTAAGTAAAATCTTTGACTCAAAATGTTTAATTAAAGCGGTGGTGGTGGTGATGATGATGATAGTGATGATTATAAAGATGATGGTAATGATAATAATGATGATAATTATGATGATGATAAAGATGATAGTGATGATTATGAAGCTGATAATGATAATTAAGATGATAATGATGATAGTGATGATTATAAAGATGATAATGATGATGATAATTAAGATGATAATGATGATGATGATAATTAAGATGATAATGATGATGATAATTAAGATGATAATTATGATGATGATAATTATGATGATGATAATTATGATGATGATAATTAAGATGATAATTATGATGATGATAATTAAGATGATGATGATGATGATAGTGATGATTATGAAGGGAAAAAAACAGATATAAATCTAGACAATTTAGCGCTTGAAAAATTCCTCATAGTTGCAAATTTTTAACAATGTTATTAAGTCCTGTTGCAACTGCAAACCACTGTGTCTTGGAACAATTATATTTAACCTTACAAAATGACTGGTGGCCTTTATTTGGAAGCCCTAAACTTCTGGTATTGTAAGCTGTACAGTTCAAACATTTGGTTTACATTTGTTTTACTACAGCATTATACATCTTTTCTGCATATAATAAAACTAATTAGATCTTTCATTTTAAATGAAAGGTATCAACTAAATCACAGAGCAGAAATCAATGTGAAGAAAGTTTATTTCTTCTGGATTTGTCCTGAAACACAGTCATTCGAGTGGTTCACCAGTCTGTTGAAACATTTTGAAACTCAGGTTTGGTATTAATAGTATTTCATACTTTACTGCATCATGTCTAATAACTAATAAATATAGTTTACGTCATAGAAAGTGTGGCGTATGGGGTTTTAGTCATGAGTTGTTTGTGTCAAAACCCGAACGAGTGAGGTACGAGCGAGTGAGATCTTTTGACACAAACAACGAGTATACTATTTTTGATCTTCTGGTTTTTTTTCACAAGTTTTTATTTGTCAGTCTGTACACCATTTCCTGTATACATTCTCTTATAGCTGCAACCTTACATCTTCATCCCAATGAAGGACAGTAGCTTTCAAAACTTGAGTGATCTTTCTTCTTTTTTTAGGGTTTTCAACTTAATCTGTTTCTTTAGAAGCACTGTTTCAGTTCATCATCGTCACATTTATATTATGATTCGTCACCACACCATTTGCTGTATAATTTATAATCCCTTATAGCTGCAATCTTACATCTTTATCCCAACAAAGGACTATAGATAGCTTCCAAAACCCAAGTGATCTTTCTTCTTTTTTAAGGTTTTCAACTTAAACTGTTTCAGTACAGTTTAACTGTTGAACTGACACAGTTCATCATTATCATCACATTTGTATTATGTGTCATAAAATTAATAAGGAGCTAAGATTAATAATAACTTTATTGAAAATGAGATTAGTAGCCGAATGTAAATTATATGTAATTCTGTTTTTATTTTCTTAGATGGAAGAGTTGGGACAAGTGGGTTTTCTGGACATAAAACTCTTTCTAACAAGAGTTAAGGATAAGAAAATGGTGCAGTTCTGTACATCACAAATGTTTTTTTTAATTTATGTCGTCAGCTATTTCATAAAAACAATATTATTTTATAACATTTTGCTGTCATCACAATGACATCATGTCTGAATGAAGATCAAAAAACCTGTATTATTTGACTTCAATGCAAAGGTGCATATATATGTGACCCTGCATGCGATTTCGGTGTATTTCTAAAAAGACGTTTTACCATCTTTTTTAAAAAAGACAGTAATCACCGTCTTTTTAGCGTCTTTTTACCGTCTTTTCACCGTCTTTCTTTTGAATACCGTCTTTTAAAAACAAAGAACATCGTCTTTCCCGTCTTTACATTATCAAGTTGACTGGCTAACAGTGCAAAATGTTAAGCTATGTGTAACAAAGACAAGCAAAAATTTTGGCAGTTATTGAGTCCAATTATTTGTTTAAAGATGGATTTAACTCATAGATGAATTACATCTTGTTGATTAAACAGTTAATCAAGATTACATTTTTTTTTCAAAACTGAAAAGTTGTTTTGGATAGTCTTGGTGTAAGAACTGTGGTTGATTTTTAAATGTCGGGTAAAAGCTACTGATTGATGATCATGTTCTTCATCCATGCATAAGAAAAATGACAGATTGTATAGCCTCTATAGCCTTATTACACAGTTGACATTGGAATTTGTACACCACTTATTGTTGATTGACAATAGTAAATAAATATAATAATAAATAAATACTTTATTTGATGTCGTTAGACGCAGGAAGTGGTTGCACAATCTCCCTAACCAGAGGCTAATGTTTAAGTGGTTGACAGCACAGGTTTTGGCATGAATGTCGATTCTAAGGAGGGAGAAAAACTGGAGATCCCAGAGAAAACCCCTGGGAGTCAGTCCACTGAGATTGAAAAATCTCAGCCCAGGTGCGAACCCCAGGATTCAAACTTCGGTCTGTAGTGGTTGGAGGAGCGTATGATAACCACAAGGCCAACCTGACTCCTATAGATGTAGTTGGTTTTGGCTCAGAAGAGTGAAGATCGTCAGCAATTTTGGCTCCTGAATACTGATTGAATGGTTACGTTTATTTTTTAAGACTTCTCGTATTTCTAGCCGCAGCATCTCTGTTACATCAATGAACTGTAATTATTTAATTTAGTTGATGTTTTTTTTTCCTCAAACAGTGTGAGATGATTTTCTGGTATAATGGAGCAGAATATGATGTCATTACTGGTCTCAAGTCAGACACTTATTATGGCAGGCCAGAGTGGAATAAGATATTCCGAGAGATTGCTTCTAAACATCCTAAGTAAGTAGAGTTTATAGTAGAAGAAATTACATGGGTGAGTGTCATTACTGGTCTCAAGTCAGACACTTATTATGGCAGGCCAGAGTGGAATACGATGCCTGTTCCACATGGCTTTTTCTTGAAACTGATTTGATTTTCCTCTTGTTTTCTTGTCAACAGGACAGACATTGGTGTGTTTTTCTGTGGTCCTGCAATGCTGTCACATGACCTTCACAAGAAGTGCAATCAACATACTGATGATGTGAAGGGTGTGAAGTTTTATTATAACAAAGAAAACTTCTAAACACAAGAGAATTAAGAAGAGTAGCCTAAAATCATTCAATGAATTAATAGCTTCTGAAATACTAAAGGCTTGACATTAATTTTTAAGTGTTTTGAGTTAGTGGTATATTGGGCAAGTAAATTTCTAAATGTACTGGCTCAGCAAAACTGTAATTACCCAACTTTGTTTCATTGGTTTATATAGTTGTCTGTGGGACAATTATTCAGTAACTTTCATGGGTGGTGGAACTGGGAGGGCCGCAGGGGCACTGTTCCCCCCCCCCCCCAATAATTTGGTTTTCCCCCCAATAAAAACCATCGTGGGATGGTACAATCGACTCATAGAAACCTCAACTTTGCACTGCCCCATTCGGCCCTTTTACGGGAGGGGATGGTGTAGTAATATCTGGAGACTGGTACCGAGTTTTCCATATTTGGCAGACCTCATGGTCTGAACTTGTTGTTGTTAGCGGCGGCCTTTTTGCGTGTCACTTGTGAACTTTGAGATACTAAAAGTGAGTTCTACAACAGCAACTTTTGAATAGAAATTTCAGATTTTATGTACTCAATGGATGGGGTAATAACAAACTTTTACAATTTCTATTGTGTCCCCCCCCCCTCAAACTTTTCTTGCCTCTGCCACCCATGATTTTGGACTGCTCTTTTTGCTTTACAGCCATGCGCATAGTCTCGTTCAGTATCAATTGATCCAGTCTTGGTTATGGTTGCCATAGTGATAACTGACCAACCAGTTTTTTTAAAAAAGACACAGGTCTTTCAAACTGAGTTTTAAAAATCCTGCTGGCCCCATCGGACCACTGATTTTCAATTCACTGACCCATACCGGCCCAAAATGACAAAAATTGGCTTAGGGCCATTGGGCCACTGTTAATGTCAGGCCTTGTTTATGAAGTACATTAGGGCCGGGATTACAACTCGAAGATGAGTTTTTTATCATTGCTATAAGTAAAATAAGGAGCTAATGTTTCAAGAGTAAATATTTTTTAGAGGAACATTAGATTAACCATTGACAGCAGACTAACACTCAAAACAAAAAATTGAGATGTTACAAGTTAAGGTAAAAGCAATGCATAAGGGAATCTTGATTGAGCAGAATTCAGTGTTTAAATTTTTCAAAATAATTAAGCATATTAAGATGGGTATGGATTCAACATAAATAGAATGTCATAAAGTGACTTAAAATTTGAGAAAGATTATTTTAAAGTAAAGTCATAATGACAAGTTAATATAATAATACTTAAAGAATGGTTTTTAAGAAAAACAATTGAAGTGCAACATCTACGAGTAGGTAAAACACCTGATTTTCTGTAATTAGAGTAGAAAGCTGATTTTTGAGTGTTGTTACATTATTACAGTTGCTGACGTTCAAAACTTCAGCCTGCTTCTCTACTGCACTTACCCCGATCATTAATAAACTAATCAACGTAGGCTTGATTAAATCATAGAGTTTCAAAATGGAATGTCAGTCGTGGTTTGCATTACTCCTGGAACTCCTGAAAAACTCCTGGAATTTTGAAACTTTCTTCCAGGGCCCTGGAAAACTCCTGGAAAGACAATTAATTTTCCTGTGCTCCTTGAAGTTTGTAGAAAATATTTTAACTCTATAACAAACATACCAAAAATCCACCAAAGTAACTGGCTCGCAGTTATACATTTTGTATTTTATGTAGACTCAATGTCAGAAAGTTTTTTGCTTGGGGTTCGGGTCAGTTTTTGTTCTTGTGCTTCAATGAGTTAAACTTGATATTGCTTTGTTTTTCACAGAGAGAGAATTAGGGGTTGGGTCATGGAAAAATTATTTTGCTACCCTGGAAAACTCAAATTTTGTTTACATTCATCATTACGAACCATGCCAGTGCTCCAACAAATTCAGATATGTTAGGAGTCTTAGGAATTAAATCATGAACTTGAAGACACCAAAACTTCAATTAAATCCTGTTCTGCAAAGTGTTTTTAATATTCAGAACTTCTGTTCTATCAACCTTGTTGGAATCTTGGGTGTCTATGGGGGGGGGGGGGGTGCCACTGGACCTTCACAAACCTGACCCTGTTCTAGACTAGAAATGGCTTGATTTTGATACCCTGTTCAAACTATTGAATATTAAACAGAGGTCAGGCCTGTGAATCATGAAAAAGTACACACACATCGAAAGCCAGTCAAACCAATTCCCATATCCGGGTTGTTGCACCCTGTACTAAACAGTTTGTAAATATTGCAATATTTTAACCCTGTTCTAAACAAAATTTTCCGTGATTTATACACCCTGTTCTAGACTGGATGGTCTGAAAACCATACCCTGAACAGCAGCACATACCTGTATAGTCAATATATGGGATACATAGCGTACTATTGAAATAAAATTGTAAGTTCTCTCTCAATGAATTCTCTATCTCTTCATATTAAAAATTCAACAAATTACTGTATCTTGATGGAAACCTTTCATATATCTCTTTGTATAAGAGGGCTCGCCGTTAAACATTTTGAGTTAGTGGCCCATTGGGTCTATAAATTATGAAATTTAATGGCCCAACTTTCTTTCATTTGTTTTATCAATTGCCTGTGAGAGAAATCAGTATTTTCGGAAGTTTTTTCTCTCCACTATCCATTATTCTGATTAATGGCAGATATTACAAACTTACTTTCAAAAAAGTTGCTGGCTCCATAGGGCCATTAAATTTCAAAAGTCACTGGTCCATACAGGCCCAAAAAATTCCTCGAGGTCATCCGGGTATATTAAAAAAATCAGTTACCGAGACAACCTACGTTGCTGCTTAACTTGCAAAAAAAAAATTGATAAAGGTGACAAAAAAAACAACTTTTATAACATTTCCAACTTTAATCAAACATTTTTCTCCTTTTGATTTACAGCTTGATTCTAGAATACCCTTCAACTTATTACTACACTTTGTAGTTCACAAAAGCAAAACAATTTAATCACGCAAAATTAATCAAAATAAAAATTCAAACTTAAAAGCAATTACGCAGATCAGAAAAAGCAGTTCGTTATTGCACAGAAGTTCAGTTGCCACCACGAAGGCGCAAAACAAGATGAAGTGTAGACTCTTTCTGGATATTGTAGTCACTCAATGTGCGACCATCTTCCAGCTGCTTTCCAGCAAAAATCAACCTCTGCTGATCTGGTGGAATACCTTCCTTGTCTTGGATCTTGGCTTTTACATTTTCAATCGTGTCGCTTGGTTCAACCTCTAATGTGATGGTTTTTCCGGTCAGAGTTTTGACGAAAATCTGCATTCCACCTCTAAGACGAAGCACGAGGTGAAGGGTAGATTCTTTCTGGATATTGTAGTCGCTGAGGGTTCTGCCATCTTCAAGTTGTTTTCCTGCGAAGATCAATCTTTGTTGGTCAGGCGGGATGCCTTCTTTGTCTTGAATTTTTGCTTTCACGTTTTCAATGGTGTCGCTTGGCTCAACTTCAAGGGTGATAGTTTTTCCGGTCAGAGTTTTGACAAAAATCTGCATTCCACCTCTAAGACGAAGCACGAGGTGAAGGGTAGATTCTTTCTGGATGTTGTAGTCGCTGAGGGTTCTGCCGTCTTCAAGTTGCTTGCCTGCGAAGATCAGTCTTTGTTGGTCAGGCGGGATGCCTTCTTTGTCCTGAATTTTCGCTTTAACGTTTTCAATCGTGTCGCTTGGTTCAACTTCAAGGGTGATAGTTTTTCCGGTGAGAGTTTTGACAAAAATCTGCATTCCACCTCTTAGACGAAGGACGAGGTGAAGAGTAGACTCTTTCTGGATATTGTAGTCGCTTAATGTTCGGCCATCTTCGAGCTGCTTGCCGGCGAAAATAAGTCGCTGTTGGTCGGGCGGGATACCTTCTTTGTCCTGAATTTTCGCTTTCACGTTCTCGATTGTGTCGCTTGGTTCAACTTCAAGGGTGATAGTTTTACCGGTCAGAGTTTTGACAAATATCTGCATTCCACCTCTCAAACGAAGAACAAGGTGAAGAGTCGACTCTTTCTGGATATTGTAGTCGCTCAAAGTACGGCCATCTTCAAGTTGTTTGCCAGCGAAAATCAGTCTTTGTTGGTCGGGCGGGATGCCTTCTTTGTCTTGAATTTTCGCCTTAACATTCTCAATAGTGTCACTTGGTTCGACCTCAAGGGTTATGGTCTTGCCAGTCAAGGTTTTGACGAAAATCTGCATTTTTTTAGAATAAAATCTCAACGAAACTTCCAACCTTCGAAAGTAATGATTCACAGCTTTCTGAACACTCAATAAATGATAGCGTCACCGGAAAGAAGCCGCAGTATTTATAGTGCTTGTTTCCTGTGCTGTGATTGGTTTAAAAATATCTGCACTGTCATTTTCATAATGACGTCATAATAGCTATAAGGAAGAAGAATCTAGATTTTGATCAAAATTAAAACACTTTTTCCGAAATTTCGAGACTTTCAGACGATTATTCGAAAGTTTTTAATTAACAAAATGATATGATAATGTTCTGATTTCCAAAAGCTAAAAAATATGTAAAATGCAGTGAAAACATCGCTCCAATATCTATTATATGTAACGATACTGTGTTGACATAATCACCTGCTAATTGCTAATTTTTTTATTACTTTCAACTACTTAAACTGCGATGAAACTCTCTCAAGACAAACCAGTCATAATTATGTTTTTTTGTATTTTGTAACGACCTGAGACGACGGGAAAACTTTGGTAAAATATACTATTTTTGCGGAACGGAAACTTCCATAAAAAAGATTCTGTGACGATGCGGAAATTTCGAAGAAATTCGTGTAGGAAGTAAAAATAAGCCTGTCATTTCAAACAACCATTATTTTTATATCGCTTTTTTAAAAAGCTTAATTTTTGATTATGCATCAAAATTTGTTTCCAGGCTGTTTAAAAATAAAAGATTTCCATACTAAGAATTCGACGCTTGATATGGCCTTCCAAAATTTTAACACTTTTTATTTGCAATTTCGAATGTTTAGTCTATCGTAACACAATTAATTTTTCGAATGCATCCAAAACGAAGCAGTTAAATTTTAGAGTATTTCAAGTAACTTTATAGTATTAAAATGTTAAAAAAGGTTAACTTCAAAACAAACAATATATATTATAATACCAAAAGCGAGTAAACATGTTCGTGACCGTCAGTAAAACGCGTAAGAGCTAAAAATATTTTGTGTCTGTCAAGATTAAACCTAATTTTGAGAAAAATATAAAATTGATAGATAAATGTTTCCCAATGATGCATTTGATATTGAAATAGGATAGTAAATTCTATAACTATATTCTTGTTGTTTCATAAAAATATAAGTTTTCTTTTAAAAAATATTATTTGATGTGAGCATGACTTGATGTATGTCAGCATGACTTGGCTAATATATGACGTCAGATAAGCTTGTGATAACGCATTATTTTAGCCAATCAGATAAAAGAAAATTCGAATAAAAAGCGGGCAGTCTTCACCGTTCGCCATTTTGAAATAAATTTTTCGTGAAGTGGGAAAGGTTTATACGTTTTAGACACCTTTTTAAGCAAAGCTTTCATCATGCAAATCTTCGTCAAGACATTAACTGGCAAGACTATCACTCTTGAAGTTGAACCAAGCGACACAATCGAAAATGTAAAGACGAAAATTCAAGACAAAGAAGGCATCCCGCCCGACCAACAAAGACTGATTTTCGCTGGCAAACAACTTGAAGATGGCCGTACTTTGAGCGACTACAATATCCAGAAGGAGTCGACTCTTCACCTTGTTCTTCGTCTTAGAGGTGGAATGCAAATTTTCGTCAAAACTCTGACCGGCAAAACTATCACCCTTGAAGTTGAACCAAGCGACACGATCGAGAACGTGAAAGCGAAAATTCAGGACAAAGAAGGTATCCCGCCCGACCAACAGCGACTCATTTTCGCCGGCAAGCAGCTCGAGGATGGCAGAACTCTCAGCGACTACAATATCCAGAAAGAGTCAACTCTTCACCTCGTCCTTCGTCTGAGAGGTGGAATGCAGATTTTTGTCAAAACTCTGACCGGAAAAACCATCACCCTTGAAGTTGAACCGAGTGACACCATTGAAAACGTGAAAGCGAAAATCCAAGACAAGGAAGGTATTCCCCCAGACCAACAAAGACTAATCTTTGCAGGAAAACAACTTGAAGATGGCAGAACTCTCAGTGACTACAATATCCAGAAAGAATCCACTCTTCATCTTGTGCTTCGCTTGAGAGGTGGAATGCAGATCTTTGTCAAAACTCTGACCGGAAAAACCATCACATTGGAGGTTGAACCAAGCGACACGATTGAAAATGTAAAAGCCAAGATCCAAGACAAGGAAGGTATTCCACCAGATCAGCAGAGGTTGATTTTTGCTGGAAAGCAGCTGGAAGATGGTCGCACATTGAGTGACTACAATATCCAGAAAGAGTCTACACTTCATCTTGTGTTGCGACTTCGTGGTGGCAACTGAACTTTTGAACTTTTTTTAAGAGTAGCAGTTGTGAATTTGGCACAAAACTAATATAAACTTTTGTAAAGTTAACTTTTTACTTTATCAAGTTTGTAACTATATAAATATTTCCAATATTTGTTAATGTTCGGATTTTAGTGAATGATGAAAATTAATAAGTGGCTTTGAATTAAAACTTATTTCTTATTTCTTTTTTATATTTGGTGTAGAATCTAACTTTTATTAATTTAGTAGCTGAGATTAAATTTTGGATAACTTTGGTTTTTAAGACTTTGATTACTCATACACCATGGAAAAGAAAAATCTTCATATTGTGCACAGTACTATGTTCCAAATAGAAACCAACTTGTGCAAGCAAAAATATTCAGCTAAGCTGCTTTGATTTAATAAAAATGCTAGGCCTGTTTTACACTGGCTGTCTACCAAAATTAAGGCATTGTTTGTATGATCTCAAGTTAAAGGGTTGTCCCTTCCACCTAGGGTGTGTTTGGAGTTGTGTGATAACACATTTTGCTTACAACATGAAATTATGATACTCTGATTAACAGTTCTTTTGCTCAAGTGAGGAGTGATGGTTTAGTTTGCTGAGTATCAGATATTTGAAATGATAAATCAAGGGGTGCTTGTGAGATAAGAATGTCTCTGTTATATATAACTCATCAGAGATTACAGACTATGTTTTATCGTACTAAGTTACTACTACAGACCTGTGTGTAGGACATTTGCTCTAAGACATGATTACATTGTAAATGTAAAAGTTCTTCTTAATCCATATAGTTTATAATTACAACAAACAAGTTTACATTTGCCTCTGTCAAGATGTACATACAGTGTTAGTGATTTACATCTTAAATACAACAATCCCAGTTAAAAGTTACCCTATATAAATCTGTGATAAGAAGTGAGCGAGGGATCAGGGGGGGATTAGCTTGCGATTAAATCAGCCTTTGATTTTTCATGTTGCATGGTTATTTTGTCATAAATTATATGGTCAAATGCGATCGTTCAACAAAGCTTGCGCTTGAGGTCTTATTATAAAAAGTCATTTTAAAAATGAAAGAAAGATGCTCTGCAAAGTGTGGCATCGAGAAAAGAAAGCAGTTGCTGTGGATTCTTTACAAATTACTGTTTTAAGTTAAAGTAAGCTTTAATATTTGAATATTTTTGTGAGGCAAGAGTGGGGGATTTTCTTGCTATCAGTGCCCCGGTGGGCTATAGGTCTTAAGCCCGGGGGGGTACTCTCATATGTTGACTATACAACGGGTATGTGCTGCTGTTCAGGGTATGGTTTTCAGACCATCCAGTTTAGAACAGGGTGTATAATTCAAGGAAAATTTTGTTTAGAACAGAGTTAAAATTTTGCAATATTTACAAATAATTTAGTACAGGGTGCAACAATTCTTCCTGGATATGAGAATTGGTTTGACTAGGTGTTGATGTACGTGAATTTTTTCA
>JAOEHV020318959.1:0-11540 GCA_025447995.2 Isaurus tuberculatus | reverse complement strand
AACCATTGAAAGTCTTGGCGTCCTACGATCTCATCAATTTTTGCATCCAGATTGCTTCCGGAATGAGTTTTCTTCACACAAAAGGGGTACGTACACAATAAAGTTTTTATACTATAATAACAATTAATTGATATTTCCTTGATCGGTAATAACGCTTACAGAATAGAACCGGCTTGTCTATGTGAGACACATTTCACTTTTCTGAGAATGTCCAAGTAATAGCATCCCTAAACGTTTCGATTGCAAACTGAAATACATTCTAATGTTTAATGATACAAGCACTATTGACTAGCTGCCTAAAACTTTGCAAACACATATTTTTTACTTTATTTCGTTGAGCGAATATATCTGATCCGTAGTTTTTAATAAGAGCTCTCTGTGTTATCTGTTCGTCAACATTAAAGAACTCATTTTGTGTTCTTTTTACTTTTTACTTTTCAAACTTCCAAACCAAATATAAAGAGTTGGGTTGGTAAGGAGTACCAATTGGAATGGAGCCTACTACTCTGAACCTCTCACAGACTCACTATAAACTTATGATAGATCTAAGAAGGATCCTCTCCCCCCCCCCAACACACACGCACACCCATAGATACAGAATAATACCCTAAAACAATGGTTTTTACCAAACTGGAAAACTAACTTAAAAAGTACGAGCTTATTAACCCAAGCAACCCTTTTCGTTTTCGCATGCATCATAAATCTGGTTAAGTTTTGCTGTGTGATATTTCACAAATTCTTGCCTTTGAAACAAACAGGTCATTCATCGTGATCTTGCTGCTCGAAATATTCTTGTTGCTGAAGGTTATAGTTGTAAGATAACTGATTTCGGCCTGGCACTACAAAGAAGTCACTATGGTTACGCCACGGAGGCCAAGAAGGTAACAGTTTATTTATGTTTATTTATAATGTCAAATATGTCACATGCGTGTTAATATCTGTATACTTGCAGGCCATACTTAAGAAACAAAACATGGCAACGGTGTTTGTACAGGCTAATTAAAGCCAAGGTGCGTGTGGAAGAATTCGAGAGCTGATAGTACAAACACAAGACCGAGGTTTATATTTATAGC
The DNA here is from genome assembly GCA_025447995.2 of Isaurus tuberculatus. Lineage (NCBI taxonomy): Eukaryota > Metazoa > Cnidaria > Anthozoa > Zoantharia > Zoanthidae > Isaurus > Isaurus tuberculatus. The sequence continues at coordinate 10,467 of JAOEHV020318959.1, read as the reverse complement.
CTGTACAAACACAGTTGCCGTGTTGTATTTCTTTTATAAAATAACAACTACAAGCAAAGCAAGAAGCATGGAAGGAAAGCTCTTTATCGGAAATCTATTTCCGACAACGTTTCAAATTGAGCCATCATTGGGCTTAAAGTTAATAAAACAAACACTTCATTTAAAATGAATAGTCGGGTGTCTATAAAACTAAGACCTACAAAACGAAGACCCTAAGACCCCAAAAACTTCAAAACTGAGATCCTGGAACTTCAAAACTAAGACCCCCCAATTTTTAACTCAGACAAAAAAGAAATTGTTGAATGCAACTTAACTTTCATATCCTGACATTTTCCGAACCCTGTTAGTTTTCGTTGGATCATTTTACCGCCATATTTGACTGAGTAGCCTGGCGGCAACTGTCTCTAGCCCAGTTCGCTGTATTTCTTTAACTGATTAATTTACTATTCTTTTTTTTCTCTTTCGGAATTTATGGAATTGAAATTGACCACCAACACAAAAGGAGACTCGTTGAGCTGGGATTTGATAAAAATCATTAAAAAATACAGCGAACTGGGCTAGAGACAGTTGCCGCCAGGCTACTCAGTCAAATATGGCGGTAAAATGATTCAACGAAAACTGACAGGGTTCGGAAATGTCAGGATATGAAAGTTAAGTTGCATTCAACAATTTCTTTTTGTCTGAGTTAAAAATTGGGGGGTCTTAGTTTTGAAGTTCCAGGGTCTTAGTTTTGAAGTTTTTGGGGTCTTAGGGTCTTAGGTCTTCGTTTTGTAGGTCTTAGTTTTATAGACGCCCTGAATAGTCTCGCTTTATCAAAGTTTATAACAAACATATTTTTCTTGCAGTTCTAATTATTCAGACAGTTGCTGTTATGAAAAAAAAAACTTTTTCTATTATATTCAGACTTGGTCGTCATCCCTCTATGTTATCTTACAATGTATATTCAATGAATTTTCTGGTAGAAAAATTCAAACACTTTTTAAGTTGGTTTCGGTTATATATAGAACGCGCGAACTCATGAGCTCCAAAATGTTAGTTAAAAACTAATTATAAGTTTAATATTAAAGAAAGTGTAGACAACAGCAAAAAAGCAACGCTTTTAATCATCTTTAACGTATATAAGAAAAACAACAACTTTTCTTTTGTCTGTCCTATGGCACGTTCATGAATGATATTTCATTCACAAAGGAAGATTTAGAAAGAAACACATTGAATATGTTGTATTTCTTAGGGTCAACTTCCAATCAAGTGGTCCGCGCCAGAACTTCTTTTCGATACGAAATACAAAATTACTGCTAAGATCGACGTGTAAGTAGCAAATTTGTCAGTCTGTTAATTACTGAGGTTGTCCTTTATGATCAGTAACACAGTGACGGATGATTGAGAGATAACTCGGTTCAAAAGTGTTGTTGTGAAAGTCTAAGCTTTTAGCGCAAATATCAAGTTTTAATGTCGAAGGCTGTAGGCTGACAGCCGAAAGCCCGTGATTTAATAAATATTTCAAACCAGAGACCGCTTATAAATGAACAATTATCGAACCTCTCGCCGCTTAACGTCATCAGAGATGAGGAAAATATTCAAATCATCCAAAATACAGCAGGTTCCACACGGTCTTATATGTATAAATAAGAACAAGAACAAAAGACAAGAAAGCAAAAAACAATAGTATAATAAAGATAGGTTAAAGAAAAATATGATAAAATGAATAGAGTTGTGAGATAATTTGAAGAACAAAGATGGCGATTTTAAATAGCAAAATTTAAATGTTCTAATGGATTTTTGTTACTAAAGCAGTAAGCGTCTTACATCGAAATGACATAATTAACCTTTTTAAGTTTTCTCATCCGGGTACTTTTCATTTATTCCAACAAAAATGAAAGCAGAAATTCATTCATTCGAATTGACATCATAAACAGCTGTCATTTAAACTATCAACACTGATCTTAATCCTAACTCTAACCCTCCGCTCAAAACTTTTAATTTCTGCTTTTTCTCATTAAGAGTTTCATGAAGCTGAGCGTTGGTCCAACTCCGTAGTAACTTCTTTGATAAGAAAACGTTTAAACACATAAAATGGGCGCACAATGCGATGGAAATACAATAGCTTTTAAGAATAAATGATGACGAACACACCTGCACTATAGATAAGATGTTAAAAAATTGAGCTATTCTCTTAAATTCAACATTCTCAGAACTAAGGTGATTACCTATACCGGATTTAATAGCTGTCTTTATTAATTACTTTTACTTAAAATTCCATTTTCTGTCTTTTTTCATGATAAAATATCTCCGTTTGCAAAAAAAAGGTCTACACCCATACATCTATTTTAGAAAATTGCATTTTGATCGGATTTTATTGTTAGGGCAATTTTATATGTACAATTAACCCTTTTCAGATGGTCCTATGGAATCGTGATGTACGAGGTGTTTACCATCGGTATGTGATTACTTGTTCACTTTTTTTTGTCTGCTTAACTATTTTGAAACAGTGTAATCCCACAAAAATTATAACAGGATTTTTCCCAGAAGGCAACACAGAGAAGCTATCTTTTAGGTGTTTCCAAAGGAAGCTATAAAGCAATTCTTTAAAAGAAAGCAAAATAGAGTTATCTGCAGGATAAACGTTTGACGATGAACGATATTCTATTATAACAGGAAAGCTGTCACACTTTTCAGTGTCAATATTTGAAACAGAAATTCTGTAAGAGCCACTCATATATCATTTGCATTGTTTTATTGAAAGGGAAGTCACCGTATCCAAGATGGCCGGTTTATCAGGTACTTTATGAACTGCAACAAAACAACTACCGCATGGCAAAGCCACACCATGTTAGCGACTCCATGTAAGGACCTCTATTCTTCATTTTAACATTAAATTTTGAACTGTAAACTTAAAATTGAGCTTAGCGCGTGAAATGGCTTAATTTAACGAAATTGTGATGAAAATGACGTAGACGATGATAATAAAGTAGTAATAGAAAGATTTGATTCATTCAAAAGAGAAAGTTAAGCGTTGATTAGATTAAATGTATATAATATTAAATTAATAAATTATTTTTCCCAATACAGCTACCCCTCCCAAGGAGGATTTTCAGCTGGGGAAGTCCCTCGACAGAGAGATCGAGAGACTGGGCCTACAGTTTTACGTCCTTATCCGAGAAGACATGAAGGTCTAACCATTTGCAGATGTTAGAGCAAAGGCAGCACCTTCTCCTCAATTATTTTTAAGACCCTGAGTGTTGGTCCAGCCGGGAATCGAACCCGAGCCTCCCGCACAGCAGACTGGCGCCTTACCAACTGAGCTAACCAGGCGGCGGTTGGACCTGATATGATGGGACCGAGGTAGACCTTGCCAAATCCTTTTTAAGACCAAAATGGCACTTATCTCCAGTTTCCGGAGTGTTAAGCAGGTGAGAGTCTCTGACTCCCCCTAGAAGGGATACTTAATACCCGTCGCCAAGCCGAGGCTTTTACTCGTTTCACGACCTGTAAGGATGTTAAGCCGAGTACACTTTGGCGGAAAAGGTTACAGAAATGTTCCATTTTTGGCAGAACCGGGGATCGAACCTGGGACCTGGGACCAGCGCCAACAACAAGCGAAGCTTAAGTTTAAATGACAAAACGTTGATCACAAATATAGCTAGCATATCGTACTAGCTCCTTCTCCTTGTAGTCACGTAGATGGGTACTATAGGGCCATGCTTATAGTGGACATTATCTCATAAATTTACCGAGAACAGAAGGGCGGAAGGGGGCCTGGTACTTGTTATTATCATTCCTGCAATGCACATCCCACAAGCATTGCCGCTTTTGCCGATTCTTCTTATCTCGTTTGGAAACCCGGGGCCTGATTGTTAATTATGGCAAACTGATGGGGCCTGAAAAGCAAAAACATTTGTTGGTGACATATGCCGGGTTAATAAACCAAGCCGAGGCATCTCATTTGTCAGTGGGTAAACTGTGACGTTCTACTACACCGAAACAGCTGTCCATGTTTGCTAACATCAGGCTATCTTCATTTATAGTAGATTAAGAGGGCCGTGATTTCCATCTAAATATTGGGGGCTAACTAACTTTGCTCGTAGAAATAGTTGTAATTAAGCCAATTAAAAAGTTTTATATAGTATATACTTTTAAGTTTTGAACATACCATGAAAAATATTGGGTATTGGGGGGGGGGAATTAAGTCTCCCCCTTGCCCCCCTGAAATTACCTCACTGCGCTAAGGGGTAATGGCTGGTACTAGTGTGGCCTTCTTAGTGCCCATACTAATGGCTATGAGTAATAGATACTGACAGGCTGGTGAAGTCGAGAGGAAAAGTGGCAGAATATTCGCCGAGATGCGAAGAATCGAGATGAATACACTACATGTTACTACTCACAAAATATCAACGAACTTTAAACAAAGAACCTCAACCAAAGAGGGATTTCAAAAACTTATCATTCTCTAGCTCTTTAAACAAAAATCATGCATCGTCGTTTGGAAGTGTGAAATTTATCCAAATTCCAAAGAAAACAATATTAATGACCTAAAACTTTCACTTTATCTTCAAAAGCTTTGAGTTCATACTTTATCAATAAATAGTCCGAGATACCGAACCAATCAGATTGCGCAAATCATCAAGGACACGGAGTTTGTATAGCTAATTGTGGTTATATCATTCCAGCCATATCCCTCAAGCATTGCACTTTTACCGTTATACAAATGGGTTTGTGATCTGACGTGAAGACAAATATAATGTTTTAATTTAATGAAGGAACCTTTTTTATTCTGTTTCCTACCCCCCCCCCCCCAAAAAAAATGAACTAATAAAAACAAAAAAAGCGAAAAAAAAAAGATTTATGAAGTACTGTAATCACAAGGGATAACCTTGCGTTACTGTTATCCATAAAATGTAAGCGATCTTTTTTCTTTCTTTCTCATTATTGATATTAAAAGTAAATTTTGATGGCGTTGAAGATGTCAAAACAGAGATGGATTATATAATTCTTTTTTTTTCTATTAGTTACGACATGATGTCTCTGTGTTGGCAGAACAACCCTGATGATCGACCAACCTTTGAACAGATTCACAGCATGTTGATTGGATCACAGAGCGAGGTACGTAACTTAACCAAGAGTACAATAAAAGATTTATTTGAACGCCGTTAGTTAAAACGATCATCAGTTTGAAAGAATTGATCGCATAGAAAATTCTTTGCCTCTTTTTCTATGAAAAACTAGCAGCTGTGTCCGCTACAACCAATCTTTAAACGGGTTTGTAACAACTGCGGTTTAAATTCTAGTTTTTTATTTCTTAACAACTTTAGCAGGTTAAGTTTTAGTAGGTTGAATTTTACTGGTAGAAGTTTTACCTGAGAGTTTTAGGTTTAAGACTGGTGCACACTTTGACATAAGCACAAGTATAAGAATAGACAAGATGAACTGCAATGTTTGATAGAATTGTGACGGCTCCATTGAACGCAAAACAAAGATAAACACTATAATTCAATCGACCGCCATATTTATTGCCCGCACTACTGAACAAGACGAGCACGTGCTAACAAAAACTGTTCATAAGGGGGGAGGGAGGTGGTTGCCGGAAGTAGCCGCTCGCTACAGTATGTTCCAAGGGGATAAGGCGCTATTTTTGTTTCTTTCCGCTTACAGAAAAATTGCAGGCATATACATTATGCTTATAGTTAAAAGCCACACAATATTGTAAACTGCTTACGTCGGAGTTTAAACTCTGGTTGACGATAGTAGTAAAAGATAAAATATAATAATAAGTCAACACAACGTATATAAAATTGATGAAAATACATTAAGTATTTTCGTAAATTTTATATACGTCGTGTTAACTTTTTATTGTATTTTAACCTTATGCTTATGTGAGACCAATTCACACTTTCAATTCTACGACATAAAGAGAATTTCCATTTTTCCTAGGATTGTGCTTATGTTGGTTCGGTTCACACACATAGAATTCTTATGTTTATGTCTATGCTTGTGCTTATGTCAAAGTGTGAACCAATCTTTAAGGCGTTTGCAGTTGAACGTTAGACGTTGAAACTCAGAAACCCTTTAGATTAGTGTATCTAATGAATAATTCCAAACAAGACAATCACAGAGGCAAAATGGTTTCTGTAACGTCAACATGGAGGACAAAACAAGTGAAGTTATTAAAACCCTGACGAAAAATGCCATGTTGATCTTTTGTTTATTGGTTTGTCTCCACTTAAAGTGCAAGCATCATCAAATCAAACTAATTCCAAATTTTTACATTTATCATTAGGGAAAAAAACGTATTTTTGATTTTACTATTGAAACTTAATAATGGGCAAGTTTTCGTTTTCAAATTTAAAGTTAAAACGTCACTAGTAACCATTATACTCTCCTCGTTCAGTGACGTAATAAAATGACTTGCTCGCTGATTCAGCAACACTTTAGTAGATCCTTCGACAATATACCTGCCAACTTTTTCTGAGTTAAAGGCGTGAGATTTTATCCTGGGACTGCCGGGATTTTTTGAAGACGACACGAACACTTCCGAAGATTCCCGAAGACGTCCGAAAAATTCCGAAGACCAAGTTATCAATCAAATGCTTTAGCACATAGTTTTCCGCCTTATGAGTGACCTTAATGACCTTAAGGTTTATTTTGACCAAATTTGCATACTGTAGCGGAAGCGGAAACAGCCATGACATTTCCCAGCCCCAGTCTTAGGACGTGTATAAGCGCGACCTCGCTCCCAGTGCTTTTCACTTCAAAAATCAGAGATTGCGAGGAAAATATCATCATTTATTCATTTTACAAATAGTTTTCACTTCTTACATCGGTCTGAGTTTACATATTTTTGGAAATTTTGTCAAGCAAGGGTACAACACCTCACATTAATCAATCAGGCGTGAGAATTCGGGCCGCAAGCGTGAGCCGTTGTGAGATCGAAGTTTTCAACCCGCAGGCGTAAGACTCACGCCTAAGGCGTGAGGGTTGGCAGGTATAGTACTTCTGAGTTTGATGTAGTTGAACTTAACGGGTATTTAAAACTAACTATTTCAATATCACTTTTTTATTCATAGACCTAATTATGAAAGAGGTATCGTGAAAGTCATCTTTTGACGTCTTGGTTTTTTTAGCTGTTTTCCCTGCTTCTTCGTCACTTTTTAAGGGCCAGTTCACATAGAGGCGGGGGACCCCGGGTAGCTGGGGTACTCAAGCTAGCCGGGGTTGATAAAATGTTGTTTTCATATGCGTTTGACGACCGCGGGGACTTGGGGTGGGGTGAATGCGTGGTTATAGTGAGATGACAGGCCTACACGACATCGCGTTTGATTTTCTTTGAAACCCTAATTTTTTTTTGTTCGTTCTTAAGTTTTGTAAGTTCTTTGTGGGAGTCTGCTCCTTTTGCAGTTTGTTTTGATTGAATAAATTTATCAACAAATGCCGTTGTTCTTTCTGTTATTAGGCTGTGAAATTTTCAGATGATGGCCATTTGGATATATTTGATTTGCTTATAGTTTTGAGTTGGGTTATTTTGGTCGTATTCTGAGTTTTTAAATAGATTTTCCATCTGCTTTTTGCAAAAAAGTTCACCAGGTCTGTATTGACTGGACGCCATTTTGTTTTACCGCTTGTTTTTAGCGGGCTAAATTTGACAAATGCCCGGATGAACCTCACCCCAGCACCCCGGGGTAGAGTGTTCACATGAAAAAAATCAACCCCACCTAGGCGGGCAACCCGCCCCGAGTAGACGGGTTACTCGCCTTAGTGGGGTCCCCACCTTGCATGTGAAAGCAACCTGGCAAACAAGAGAGAATATATGGAGATGTTGGGAACCCCACTGAACCGGGGTACCCCAGCTACCCGGGGTCCCCCACCTCCATGTGAACAGGCCCTAAGTCGCGGTCACACATAAAACCAAGGCCACATAGGCCCCTTACCCTACCAATGACGCAAAGCCAATTTTTCGTGGTGCTTGCACTTTAACACAATGTTTATAAATTACAATTTCATCTTAATTGAATTCCAAAACAGTTTCAGTCAAAAAATGCAGGCATAGAACATTGTTAATCTATAAATTAAACATAGATAGGAACCTTGCCATCTTTCTTTTACCACTACCGGCTGCTCTTTCCATACTAAAAAACTGACGGCAGAACCTTGGTTACGTGGCATTTTGAGTTTGCCTGTTGTACTGTCTGCATGTTTGCGTATTGAGGTAATGTTTAATAAGATTTATCAATGTGTCTCCATAGTCTGATGTCCTTAGAGAGACTTAAATTGAAGTTTATTTTATAAAATACATGTGTTAGCCAGTCAGCCTTCAAAAAGTTAGAAAAACAAACATTGAAAGGTATTTTATATAATAAAATCGTATACGCATTTTTTCAGGAATACCTTGATCTGTCTAACGTTGACGCAAGTAAACTTGGGCAGAATTCTGAAGCAAAACATGATGCTGAGTTGGAACTGAAAAAACCCGAAAGCTTTCTTTCTTCCTCTGATAGTGCGCAAACTCAAAGCCAAAATGAAGCTGGTCCATCTACAGAAGACAAGTGTGATGAGAATGTGGTCCTATTTGAGTCCGCTATGGCACGTAAAAGGGAAGGGAACCCGATTTCTGCAGAACCTCAAGATGATGGCCACATTGTTCAAGAAAATAGAGAAATGATAGAAATGTTTCCACTGATTGCTAATCGGAAATCTTCTCGTGGCTCGGCCGAGATTTCTGTTTAACCATAATAAGAAGTGACGCAAATTATATTATGACAAAAGTAACAAATTCAACGGAAACACTTGAAGAGATTTTGGTGGTTTCTGTCAATGAATGCAAGCAGTAGGCTCTTTTAACAGCGGCTTTTTTCTTATATGAAAATTACAAGAGCTAGACTCATACTGGTCTAAAATGGTTGCTAGTTAAGTTATGCATCAAAAAATTAGTGGTTTTGAAGAGGCCTCAAGCATATATTTGCAGAGGTTTCCTTGTTCGATTTAGATAAAAACATGAGGGAAACACTGCTTAGCGGATAAACGGCAAGCGGCATTGCCAGATGTAGATAAAGTAACAATCTTTTGATTTGAATCAAAAAACGGCTTTTGTTTGACTGTAAATTTGAAGAAGCAGAGCAGAACTTATATATTTAAACAAAGTCTAACAAGTTTCCTACTTGAAACGTTTTGTGTCCAGTTTATTATGTAACAATATGATGCAGGTTGCAAAAGTTAAAAGCAACGCTTTTACACTTGCAAATTTTTTTCTCGTTGTTCCATGATATCTTTGAAATCGTTTCTTTCTTTTCTTTAAGATTAGCGTCTAAAAAGTTGAGAAGCCGAAATATAAGTATGGAAATCGAGATGCAGAAATCAAATGGCAAGAAAAAAGGAGCACGGACACATAACGTGCAGTTAAAAACGTTTTCAAAATTCACTCAGTGAAATATATTAAAAAAATACGTGTTTTTGTTTGCGATGATATTCAAATGTTTTAGTTTCTGGAATGCATGATAAAAATTCGTATCTCTGCTCTCCCATGCATGTATCATTCTCTTTTTAAAGACCAGAGTGAACAATCTAACAAAATATTTTAGTGCAAAGTAATAAATTCTGTACTTTCCCCTACATCATTATGAAGGCATACCTCATCATTTATTCATATATAACTCCAAGCCATTTCCCCGTGCAATGAATATCGGAATATAATTTTATTCAGTATGCAGTTCTTCCTCCTTCGCCTTGCTCGCACTTCTCCCCTGTCTTTCTTCCACTTACCACTACCAGTACTCCCCTTTTTGAACCCCGCCCAAGGCTCGAGCTGCAAACTTTCAAATACCCACCCAGCTAGCTACTCACTTCAATCTCCGCTCTATCCACTATGCTACGAAGGTGGCTACACAAGTATTAGGAAAAAATGAGGAACGCAAATTTTAGTACATTTTAAGTCTAAAATATTCATTATGAAAATTGCCATTCTACTTCCATTAAAGGGTAGGTCTTCAACCTGGTTCCCTGGACTTTTCGTAGGTTATGTGTACGGTCGGGAAAAGGCCCTGGGCTCGGCTGGTCTTATGATCACCTTTACACCGAGAATTTCTGGGTGTAATAAATTAGCATGCTTCCGTTAAGTTATAAAATAAATTCATCTAAATCAAGTGTGACAAAATGGCGTTGAATGTGCTTAGCCGTCTTGGGTAACAAACTTTCCGTAATTTTACTTAAAGCCGCTACAGGTCAAGAGTTAACAAGGTCAGTCGTCTGCCTCACTGCACGATATGCTTGGTTTTCTTTTTCAATAGTTGTCCTTATCATCGTCATGTACATTCTCATCATGTTATCTACTTCAAATTCAGTGTTAATTTCATTACTCTTCCTAAGGGACTTGTCGGAAATTAGCAGGGGTTAGTCCATGGTTTTGGTCGGATTTTTGGTCATTTTGGGGGTGTTTGGTGAAATTTTTTTTTTGGTCGAAAATTTTTGGTAAGGGGTTAG
>JAOEHV020318860.1:0-11540 GCA_025447995.2 Isaurus tuberculatus | reverse complement strand
ATAATTTTGGAAATGTCTGGCATTCTAGGATTATAATCTAGCACTAGTGGGATTACTTTTTTCTTAGTCTTAGGTTTGGTTTCTAGTAAATCAAATCTATTGATATTAAGGGCTTTGTTAAACTTATTTTCAATCAAATACGTGGGGTAGCCCCGATTCCTAAGATACTGTTTATATTCTACACACCTCTGATTAAGGACTGGTTGTGAGGAACAATTTCTCTTAAGTCTACAGTCAGTTGCTTGTTTAGCTAGGCTTGCACAATGTAGTACAACTGGCAACTTCTAGAGGTCCATGGTTAAAAAAATTTAATTTAAACGTTTCAGCCTTCGGCCTCCATCAGTTAAAAAACTTATCTACCTTGTTTCCCTGATGAATAGGCGCCCGATGTTAGCCTAGCCGATAAGGTGCCAATCTTTTGAGCAGGAGGCTCGAGTTCGATTTCCAGGGGGGGGGGGCAACACCCAGGGTCTTGGAGGATCGAGATGGTGCTGCCTTTGTTCTATATCTACAAAAGGTTAGACCTACTGTTTAACTCTGTATTTACTTGTAATCTGAAAAGTTGCACAATAAAAATTCAAGTTGAATTTAAATCTAATACCGTTCTTCGACGTATGAAAAATTTAAAGGAATGTAAAATTCATTAAAGTGCCACGTACACTCAACGAAAATTATGATAAAGACGACAACAGTAATAATTTGATGGTAATTACGATTGTGATGGTGTGGTGATAGTGATGATGATGGTGATGATGATAGTGGTGATGATGATAATGATGGTGATGGTGATAATAATGCTGATGATGATGGTGGTGATGGTGATGACAATGCTGCTGATGATGATGATGATGATGATAATGGTGATGATGATGGTGGTGATGGTGATGATAATGCTGATGATAATGATGGTGATGTTGATGATAATGCTGATGATGATGGTGGTGATGATGGTGGTAATGCTGATGATGATGGTGGTGATGATGGTGGTGATGATGATGACGATTATCTTTGTTTGGAAACGCGTGAGTACGTGAATTCGGAGGGACCTCGAAAGATACACCGACACCTACTCAGTAACTTTCTGCTGTCATTAGTTGTGTAATACTCAGTTAAGTTGTTCTAATAATGTTAATATGATATACCGTAATTAATAGCATTTGGAGTAAAAATAGTCTATTAAGAACTGCCACTCAAAAAATTTCCTGTCGTATTTTTTGGTTAATAGCCATATTGAATTCCCATTTATATTTTCAGCGTTATAGTCTAGGATTTAATAAGTGCTCAGTAGGTTTTGAAAACTGCCTGTATTAAAATTGTGATAATAGACATTACTGTCACTTTTCCCTGTCAACTCTTTTAAACTGAGTCTTTTTCTTTTGGCACTAATAAAACAGGTTAAGTACTAAAAGCGTCGGATCAGCTGTCAGCTGCAGTTTAGTTGAAAGCAAGAATATAGTCGTGCGCTCAGGAGTAAAAATTTGGGGAATAAGAAAAATATTCCGGCGAAAAAGTCTTAAATGCAAATATGAAGTCAGAACTGAATCTTTTCACTGGCTTTGTTCCCAAGTTTTAGCTTCATTTTTCCTGACATTTTATTAAAACCCTCGCCACAGTTTATAGGTTTACTTTTAGCTTAATGATGATAACAAAAAATAAAAATATCATGGAGAATAGCATCTATTACATACATTTATGAAATTAACACCCATTACTCTTGTTGGGAAAAGCAAGTAATGAAAACCGAAATGAAATATAAATGCAAGAACAGAAAAGCTACCTAAAAGTGGGAAAACTTTTAATTTGGGCAGGAATTATAAAACAGATTGATTAAATGTTCAGCTCTAGTGTCAGCTGTCTCAAATGTTTTTTTCCGCTATAAGCCACACACGCTTTTAGCCTTAATTTTGTTTTGTGTCTTGCTATCTTTCTAAAGAATGAACTTCATTAGTATCCGAAAAATAATTAATTTTTTGTTGGCCTGTTATCCGAAAACTTTAATTATAAAAAAAATCGCGATTAGGAAATTCTTGAAAATAGTGCAAGAATGATTTTGACTAATCAATGTAACAATTTATTTGCATGTCACACTATCTTTCTGAAAATGTGCACTTTAAGAGCACCAAAGAACTTACGATATTTTGATTAACCTGTTAACTAGAAGAATGTAAACTGAGTAAAATCGTGATTATGCAGTTCTCGAAATTAGCACGAGAATGATTTTGGTTTAAATCAAAAAGAAGAAAGAATTTTTTTGGTCATTTACATGAACAAAAGAAAAACACTGGAATAAAAAAATGCATAAATCGCAAACCTCTTCCAAGCTGGCGAGTAAATTCAACGTTGTCCACCATAAAACTCAGTCCCGCGGTAGAGTTCATTAAAGACTTTATACAACAAGCGCAGTCAAGATGGATCACTGTTTCAACTAATCCGAAACGACTTCTGGAACCAAGTAACTCAAACGAATGTAGCAAAACGTCCATTCCACCCAGTTGAAGGAACCCAACAATCCATTCTTTACTTGCTTGTTCGAGTTTCACTTTCAACCAGGAGTAATTTTGAATTGAGGGTTTTTGAATAACTTTTAGGAAAAACTCCGGTTGAACTTTATCTGACAACGGCAGACAAATTTGGTTTTGCTCCTGGCCGAATTTTCGACGCACAGTCGACCATTTTTTGCTTCTTTTTCCCATATCCTACAGTGTATATCTGTTCTCCGGTCCACAACGTTAGTCTTTAGTTTTTTCACTTCTGGTTTGAATATATAACGTGACCTAAACGGTCGTACCCGTCGGCCTCAACGCATTTCCGCAAAAGTTATAACCACGTATTAAATAGCAAACATTTCATTGGCGCCCTATACGCCCCACACTTTCCAACTTGTTATGGCAGCTTACATTTTATTCAATATCAAAACTGGCGCCCAGTTGATTTGCAAAGTAAAAAAAGAATGGAATTTAAATACAACAGAACATTGTGAAATGGCCTGTTGCTGATAAAGCAACCAAATTCGTCGGTTAAATTTCCGTACTACCCCATACTTTCATTATGCATATACATTTTATTCAAACGATAAACAATAACATGTCAAATTAAGTTTTCAGTGTGCTTTTTGCATTCATAATGAATGTATGGGTAGTACGGTATTTTACTCCTCGAGTAGCCTGGATTAACTCAAGTTTTCAGCCAAATGGCAAGGATCAAAACAGAGTAAAAATAAACTTCAGCCAAATCTCTCTCAAGAGATTTAAAATAAGGTATTGGTAATGCTCTTAATATATCTAAGGAATTCAAATTCAACGGCAAACGTTCTTAAAATGATCTTGTAAATTGTTGCGAGTACTGGGAGTAGATCTGTTCATATTTTTCTTTCTTCTACGTATTGTATTCTGAAATTGAAGATTCATGTCTTCCCGCCGGGCATTCACATTTTAATCTATACATCTCCTTGAAATGTTACTTCTAAATTTAACATTGTATTGTCAAACACTATAGATAGGCGAAGTTTCATTATATTGACGAACATTAGCCGAGAAACAAAAATGCAGTTCTTTGCCTTTTCTCACCTAAGTTGTGAAATTATATTTATAGCATGTTCGTAAATCGGCTTGCACAGTTTTCAGTGTCACGTTATTTTTAAAAAAAAGGTTGCCGGGGATGTATGGAACATTAAAATGCTCAGTATAAAAAGACATACATCACCAAAAATGTAAAAAAAGAACCGTTTTATGATAACAATATTTTATTCAAGCTAAGTTATTAATAGTTTTGTATAAAGAAAAAATGACAAAACGACGTTAAAAACAGGATATAACAATCAGCGTTTCGAATAATTTTGCAATCTCCGTTTTGTTTTAACTACTGTATATCACAGGTGCACTTCTAATCAAAGACATGGCTTAGGTCAAGTAACAAGCATAAAAACCGAGTAATTTAAGCAAAATAAAATTCCTAGTAAGAAAATACGTAACTAATGAGAATCGGACTTTCGAGAAATTAAAAAAAAAATCATGGAGTTTAAGCGAACATAGATTTAATGATTTTTAAAACCTCCAGCACTTTGCGTGATGTTTATAACCGACTGGTAAAATTTATACTGCACCGCAAAGACAGTTCCTGAATTATTCAACCACATTGCTATAGAATTGACTTAAAATAGAAACCACTTCTGTATTGAGTAACCGGCAGAGGAAACAACCAAGAGAAACTCCTTGGGAAATTTTAAAAATTAACGTTAATACAATTACCATACATTCATCTCGAAAAACTTTTTGACGTCTTTGTTTCTAATTGGTTGCGTAAAATTTTATTTATTATATTGATAATATTCTTTTACCGGAAACTAAAACACTCGTATTTTCCATGTTCACTAGTGTAGATATGAAAAAGTTATGTACCAAATGTCCCGGATGTACTCGCGCGTCCTAAAAGAATTCCCGCCAGTTTCTTGTCTCTTGTTGCTGCAAAAAAAATGGCGGCTGCTCGGGTTTTCGTAGAGGTTTCAGAAGACGATTTGCTGAAGTTTTCAAAAGAAAATGAAAAAGAAAATACTGTAAAGAAAACCGAATAATTTTTATGGTCCAAATATAAAGTTGTGCAACCTTTTATGCATGTTCTTGTAAGGAATATTGCTATGTTTGCATTGAAAAGAAATTAAAATTAAACTTATGTTTTTATTTTAGTTTGCCTCAGTTTGCATTTTATGTAATAAAAAGCGCTCGCTCGTAAAATATTGTTTTCCTCGAAAACAAAGTTCATATCTTGGTGCCACCGTGTAATATCCTCTATATATTACCTTTAAATTGTCTACTCTTTAAAAGCTTTTTCTAAAAATTGCGAAGTCAATTAAAATAAATGTTTTCTTTGTTTGAAAATTCTACAAAACTAAAAACTTAAGAATTGGCTTTAAAGTTAGTGAATATTTAAACTAACATTTATACAAACTTATGAAATGAAAATTATTCCTTCACGGATAAATGAAACCATCTAAGGCGAACAATAAATTTCGTCCCTGTCGTTTCAATCTTTCCGTCCCCTAGGCGGACACACCTCTCTAAACGGAATTCCCTATAATTTAAGAACAAGCTATGAATAAACCAAGTTTGAAGTTTCCAGTATTTTGTCGGTTCATTGTCCACAGGTAAAGCTAGGCTTAATCGTTTAAAAAAAAAGAATCAAAGAAAAAATATTTAAGGCATATTATTAGTAAAAGTTTATGTGCCATTTTTATCTTGCTCTCTGGATAAAAAGCCAGTTTTCTCTTTCTTCTTTCTGAGTGCGGAAACCTCCGACTCTCCAAAACCGTTATACATTTTGTATTACTTAGCTCCTGGGGCAGTTTAGATTTATAACTGTTCTGGGAGCCACTGCCCTCATAATTTTATATAATATATTATAACTAATTTCATGTAATATTTATTAGTATTTTGGGGTAACGAAATAAAGCTGTTGTTGTTGATGCTGTTATATTCTAAAAAAAGTCCAAACTAACGAGTGGGTAGACCACAGATTGAAAGTGATTCTAAAAAACTTACTACGTAATCAACGAAGAATTCAATGGCCACTTGTTTGAGAGTTGTCCAACCATGAAATTTGGTGCTTTATTTAGTAACAAGAGGTTGATTGCTTGACTAAGAACCACTAAAAACCTCAAAGAGCCCTTCCTGAGGAATGTAATCACCAAATGATTGAAACCCGCAACAATCGTTTATGAGGCTGTAAAGGGACTATCTAAATACGTCAAGGTTGAAACACTTTGCCTATCGCGGTTGGTTATCTTAAAAAGCTTACGTTTCAATCATCGTAAGAGCTCTACATTACTTACGGCGATAACAACGACAATTTTCAAACTTGAGTGATCTTAATAACAAGTTGTTCCTACTCGCAAATGTACGAGTTTAATGAAACTTGAAGGTATTGATAAAACGCCTTTGCCTCAGGGGTTTGAGACGAGTTTAAAATTCTACGAAAAACACAACAAATAGGAACAGAATCAGAACATTTTGCGGCCTAAATTGTAGAAAAAATAATAACATTTGTCATTTGGTTTGAACAATATTTTACTAACCAAGTAGACATTAAAAAATATTGTAGTTCTTATTTTCCTGTTTTTGTTTCTCTCGATTTATTGACGTCAATATATAAAATATTCTTGATTTGAGATCTCATCATAGTTATGCATCGCTACCTTTTGTTTTAATATCAGCGATATTTTTCCTTTGTGGTCTATCGTGGTAGTGGGCGTAAATAAATAGTTGGACCCGCTACGTAACGTACCAGATTCAAATCATTTCAGGATTACCCTGTTTACTATGGAAAATCATTAATAAAAATTACGTTAACTTAAAGCATCTTAATTTTCGTTTATTGAAATGAAATAACACTATTTTTCATCGATGGTTTACAGCACTTTTGGCTTTATTTCAATAACAAAAACACAATTATCAACTTCTCGGAGTAACTACCTGACACTTATTCTTTGAGAGTATACAAGTTCAAAACGTACTTTGACTTGTCTTCGTTTATCGAGGGGATAGCTGTTTGGAAATGTTTGTATTGCAAAACAAAAAATTGCGTTAGATAAGGATAAATGCACATTGTTCGCGGAAAACAAATCTAATGTATGTAAAAGTATCTTCTGGAAAATTCGCGTTAATTTTATTAAGTTTCTACTTCAATAGTTTTATTTTCTAAATTAACAGTTTAAAACCTGTAATACTTATAGTTTACTTTGTTTTGAAGTACTGACAGATAAATAATTGTTGAATAGGCGGCGTGGTTAGGGCAGTTGGTAAGATCTTTGTCTTCAAACCACAAAGTCCCAGGTCAGTTCGATCCCCGGCTCTGCCGAAATTTGAACATTTGTGTGACCTTCTTTTCCGCCAAAGCGTTTAGATTTAGCTTAGCTTAGCTGAATAGTTCTTAAAAATACTACCGGAGTGCGTGCTCGAGTAGACAACGCTAGGTTGAAATATTTGATCATCGCCTTAGAAAAGGAGGCTAAAGTTTCGACTATTTTCCTCCGTGTGTTTTGACGAAGGTTGAATACTCCAAACATCAACTTCGCCCTCTACTTACTGCGATGATTAATTTACAAGATAAGAATTTGTTTGTTTCGCTATTGCCCCAAGGATCATAAGATAAAGTAGATTTAATTTAAGAGTACTTGAGAGCTTGAGTCTGCAGCGTAAAGCAAAAGGCTAAAACATTTCGGTTATCACAAATAATATGTCGACGTATGTCAATTTTTTAAACACTTTTCTCATTTGGGATGTTTTGAGAAATCCAGCTTTAATAATAACATGCTTGTGTGCGCGCGTGTGCATGACTAACGGCCCAGTTGTTTATCATTATAAAAAACATTCCGACTACGCAATGATTGGAGTCTGTGTTTATATTGTTGATTTTTTTGGTGTCATTGCTTGAAATTTCACGGGAGTTTATGACTTTAAAGCCTTAGAAAATACCAAATACTCTCTTGATTAACGAATTTCTGTTTTTTGCAAAACGAGTTATTTTTGGGACACATTTTTCTCAAATATATGAACGAAGTATTGTTTTCATTTCGTTCATTCAGGAATAATAAGATAAGCTCCAAATGTGTCGATTCCCATTTTCCGTCAGTCATACACAGTGCCATTTTATGTTTTATAAATTTTTAAAACGATCAAATAAAATTCTGAACTTACCACAAGCTAGATGCCTTATAGAACCAGTTTCCTCGTTGGTCATGAAAGAGAGACCTGTTTCCGAGTTCATAATTCGGCGAATACATCGGACGCACTCGAGCTCGATGAACGAATCCATAAAACTTAGGTGACAATCTTTCCTCCAATTTTTCCGGTCGTTCAACAATTCCAGAGCTGAAAGAAGCGTAGAAAGACCGCCTAGTTGAAGAAATTCTAGCATCCACTCGTCTGGGCATCGTGAAAGTTTGTGATGAAGCGCTGAGAAGTTCTTTAGCGATGGAACACGAAGGAACTTCAACGCGAGTTCAGGTGTGATCTGATCGAAATTTCTGATATCAACGTCGACAGAATCGACAACCGCAACTCTTCTGACTTTTGTCCACATGTTTATTTCTACTGTTCTGAAGAACGAAACAGCTACTAACAAGAACAAACAGCTGCTGGAATGCTAATATTACACGCTGTTTAGGTATAGCGGGATGAATACAATCCGTTGGTGTGCCTTAACTGCTACGTGACAACAAGTCACATATCTAAGATATTCTGTTATGTGACAACCAAATTCAAAAACTAAAAACCAGTCAAGGATGGCTGGCGTAAACTTGTCAACGATACAAAACTTCAAGTTACTATATCCCAAAACTTTATAGAGTTACTTAAAGTCACATGACATTTTGCTTGCAGAAAATCCACTGACGACGCACGCATAAGGCATTATGCACTACTTTGTAGTACAAAAAGAAAGTTTTATTAATAAAGTTGTTCGACTGAGCGCTTGAAATGACCACCATCTGGAAATTCCAATCGAGGATGCTGCGGAAGTGGTGTAAGGTGAAAGCAACGTATTGCATGAGCTGGCTAGGTCAAGATAATCATTTTCAAAATATGTCCTTTCGTGTTTTTTTTGTTTTGTTTTTGTTTTTGCTTTTGTTTTAGTTTTTTCCCCTTTTTTTGGCTGTTCTCACCCCGTTGACTTTACAGTATTACGCTGCCCAAATGTGCGGGGAAACAAACCTTTTAAGGTTTAAATTTCCATATCTTTTGGCAATTGCAGTTGTTTTTCTGTTAAAGGAAGGACTCATTCCAAGCTGACCAACTAAAACTAAAAGGCTCGTTTCTGTACTCACTGCGACTTAGCGATAAACGGTGTATCAGACGAACTGCAGACAATGCCCCACTCCTCGTCTAATTTACAAGCGAATGAAAGAACTAAAACTATGGCAGAAAGTGACATAAAAACTAAATCAGAACTTAACCAGTTTTTAGTAGCTCTAAATTTTATAAAAGAGAGAGCCTGTATTTGTTTTATGAGTTCAATTGTTCGTCCCACCATCTTTCTGTTTTCTCTCAACCAAAACGTGTTGATGCATGCACGAGTAGGTACGACGAGTAATTTAGACAGCTCAAAGGATGAAATTTTTATGACCATTGTAATAAAAACTACTAGGCTCTATACGGCGATGATCAAAAATTTCCATCCGAGTTGTCAAACATATAAATAACATTTTTTTTGTTATATTCAGGAACATAAAGATATTTTCTTTTGGTAATCGATTAACTGATTAACTAGTAACTGATAAGTTGTGTGCTTTGAAGAATATAAATGATCGATGTTACTCATTCTACAGTTTAAAAAACTTTTAAACAAGTCAATGAATTTTTTTTTTTGTCTTGACGAGTAAAACCGATTTGTTGTCAGTCTTTCTAACTTTTACAATAATTCTCAATACCACATGGAGATCTATTCACTTTATCATCTCCAACAGGAGTTAGGCTGTTTATATGATCCCGGGTTAAAGAGTTGTCACTTCCACCCGGGACAACTTGACCTGCAGTTTATAATATAAGGTTTTGAACCCTGGACAACTTTGCCGTGTGTTTACATGGAAAATATCTGGCCCGGGGGAAGCAGTCAAATGCGAGAAATTTTAAGCATAAACACTCGAGTTGTCCCGGGTAGAAGGGACAAACTGTTTATATGGAGAAAGTTATCTCAGTTTGAAGGGATATCTCGCCTCGGCTAGACGAGTTATCTCTGGCACCCGAGACAACCCTCCGTCCCGGGACGTCATATAAACGGTTGGCTGCGTTCTACAGAGAAATGTATGAAAAGTTGTCTCGCCCCAAGTAAATCAGTTAGGTGAGATATCCCTTCGTCCCGGGACAACTTTTTCCATATAAACGGGCCGTTAGTATGTGTTAATTGTTTCTAAACATTATAAGCAGTTGACTTTTTTGTGAACTTTGTACTTTTGACTTCGGAAAGTTTTAAGTGGTTATTTGAGGACGTTGCTCTTCTAATAGAACTAAAGAACTGTCAGTTTACGGTAAAAAGCGTTAAAAAAATTTCAATTTTTTTTCACCCAGTTTTAAAAAGTTATAAACTGATCACAAACGATTTTCTATAGGTTAAAAGT
The DNA here is from genome assembly GCA_025447995.2 of Isaurus tuberculatus. NCBI lineage: Eukaryota > Metazoa > Cnidaria > Anthozoa > Zoantharia > Zoanthidae > Isaurus > Isaurus tuberculatus. The sequence continues at coordinate 1,435 of JAOEHV020318860.1, read as the reverse complement.
ATTTTACTGGAAACGAAGACGTTTGTATTTCTATGTTTCATAGAGTGAAAATAAGTAAGTTATGAACGCAGGCCGCTCCAAGAAGTATACGAGCACTCTCTTTTTCCCGCCCTCTGGTTTATACTATACTTGTAGCTTCTTCTCGACTCTGCAAGAAAGTTTCAGATGCTGCGCTCGTTCGTAAAATGCAGTTTTCACAATTCGAAAATAAAAATTATATTTTTGTACTAATGTTTAGTATTCTATGTATAACATTGCTAAATATTGCCTGCCCATATGGTCTATTAGATCAAAAAGGAATCGAATCCCAGCAGTTCTAATTCATGCGTGCAGAAGCCGGTAACTTGCAGCTAATTGAGAATTGCGAATGTTGATTTAAAGTGATTCATTTTCAAAGAAATAAATCGATAAGGCATTACTTCATGAAGCTTTTCCTTTTCTTTTCCTTTTCCTTTTCAAACGAGAAGTTTGGTCTGAATTTGATTCTAATGTCTACCATCACAGTCCTAGCATGATTTCTATATCTAATTATGTGTGCAAGAAGGAGTTAAATCAAGAGAAGTTACTGCTATCCTAAAAAAAAATTGAGTAATCTGAGTTCGATGCAGTAATTCTGTTTTGCAACTTCTAAGCTAAGCTAAATCCTTATACGAGCCTAGTGGCCAATGGGGCCGTCGCTTATCTCCGGTTTCTGTAGTGTTAAGCGGATGAGAGTCATTGACTTCCCCCGGACGGGACACTAATCCATCGCAGGTTAGCTCCCAGCCGAAGCTGGTACTCATTTACCGACCTCGTAAGGATGGAAAGCTGAGTAAGCCTTGGCGGAAAAGAAGGTCACACAAATGTTTAGTGTTCGGTAGAGCCGAGGAATCGAACCTGGGACCTAATGGTTGGAAGGCATAGATCTTACCAACTGTGCCAACCACGCCGCCATATAACAACTTCTACTCATCTATATTAACGCGTGTATGTGTTGTTCTTAAATGAAGTAATATTAACAAAATGTCATTATGGTTTGCTAATCGCCCTCCTTGCCGAGAGTGAAACTGAATTATGGGAATGCAGGTAAACGGGGTCCAGCTTTCAGAAGCTCCCATCACATACATATATGGGTATAAATGTAAGCGGGTAAATGTATACACGGGTATACACATACGGGTATACACATACTCGGGTATAGACAGCAGCCACAGCAATACAGCCCAAATACAATATCGGAGTTTAGTATTACCCAACTAGTTGACTATTGCAAATCCTGCATTTTGATTGGCTACGCTACTAGTGGTCTATTGGTAATAGTCATCGAGTAGCGAAATTCGCCGGTTTTGAAAACCTACCAAAACAATGGCGGCTTCTTTGCGTTTTGTAGAAATTTCACAGGAACTTTTAGATAATTTACTTGATAATTCCATCCCAGAAAAGACCAAAAGGGCAA
>JAOEHV020318770.1:0-11541 GCA_025447995.2 Isaurus tuberculatus | reverse complement strand
AAATTGTTCTTAATTTTTGGCCAGTCTGAGCCTCATTGTTCTTATAAAGTTGTTCTTATAAAAAAAAAGCGTGTATTCAAATTAGACCAAATCTGACAAACAAATTAAGTTTGACCTATAAACTCATTGAGATATTATGATGTTTTGAGTCATCTATTTAATCTTACTTTCTAAATGTTTAACTTTCAGATCAACTGCAAATTGATTTATGTTCCTTGTATAATAGTTTGTTATTTATATTTTTTGCACACTGAGTTTTATTGGAACTTATTTTCTAAGATGTATAAAACGAACTTAAATCAAATACTTATATGAAGTTACGAAATTCACACTCGGAAAGAACGTCAGTTTGGAAATAAAAACATGGGGTATTAAAATATGTCTTATATTTAATTTATCATGATACTTTTTACCATGGCTGACAAAGATTGGGCCATGCTAAGTTTCTTCAAATATCTGGCATTTTCTGACAATTCTTACTTCAACTTAATTAAAAAAGTTTTCACGCGGTTTTCATAACAAAAACAGTAAAATTTGCCTGGGCTCGTTACGTGTTTGAAATGTTTCGGAGATTTATTCCTCAAGATTATTTTAAAATTTTTGCACAAGAGGTTCTACTGTAGCTAATGAAAACAACCCATTAGTTTTAAGGTACTGGAAAACTTGCTGTCATTCTTTGTTAGTTAAGTAACTTACGGCATCTTTTGTTCTCTCTCTCTAGATCTCTAGCTTATTAAAGAACCTTTCTGTGTTTTGCTTCGGTTAATTTAAGAGTTTCGGTTTAAGTTTGCTTTGTTGTTTTTCGTAGATCGCTATTTAAGACTTTTAGTTTCCGTTTTATTTTAGAAAAAAGACATGTTGTTTGCTTATAAAATATGAGGCACCATAAAGCCCGATAGTAATTTCAACATTTCAGGTCTTTAAAAATTCTTTACCTTTTCCTGACAGTATTTTTTAATTTCATTAATAACTTTAAACAATTCCTGACAGCTAGAAAGAAACAAGTAAGCAAAACAATGGTATCAACCACGATAGTTAGAACTGAACTTCTCTTGAATTCTCTTGTTTTAGGTTATACCATTTAACTTAAACTGAGTAAATATTGAATAATTTTGTGACAGGAATCGAAATAATCTTTTCTCTGTCCGGTCCGTGAGTTTCTAACACATTCGCTGGCATATAATACTGTCAAGATGAAGAACTTAATTTTAACACTTGTAATTGAGCGACTAAACTTTTGAGTTTTTTTTAAGTTAAAAATCTAAAAATTAAGGCCGGGTGAAACTTTGAATGCCTTGAAGGACGCCTTTCTCGATATCCAGTATTTGATTTCAAATAGTTCTCCGCCCACTTTTGACCTAATTTTCGAATTTGTGATCTTTTCTGACCACCGTATCCTTTTTTTAAGTATTCTTGTTTAATAATTGGCCAAAGCAAACAAGGTTGAACCCTGATCAGTGATCATGTGAAGTGGCAGTGATACAGTATCTTATGGTAGACTCTGGAACGAACAGGCACGTATTGCGGTTAACAGATTTTGTTTTATACCTTTTTGCTCATTCCTTGTATATTAACTGTTTATATTGGTCATTGAACTGAGTGGAATGTTTTTAGTTTGACTTCAGCAAAGAACGAACGCAGAGCAACTTTGATTTAAAATCACACACGTAAGATTTCAAGGTAATCACCAATTAATTAACTCCAATATTACTTTTTAGCAAAAAAAATGTTTATTGGAATCGACATACTTAACAAAATCTTTCCTTTTTTAAGCTAACTAGTTAAGTTGTATGAACATGTACACTTATGAACTAAAAATGGCATATTTCAGTTTGTTTGTTTTGTTTTTTTTTTTGCTCATCGACACGAAAGTCGTCTTCTTTCGCGTCGCTTTTCATCTTTATCGAGAAAATGAAAAGTGTTTCACTTTTTTATTCGATACTTCTATTTTTCATCATCAAATTTTTCAATGGTAACTATATGTTAAGCAGAACATATCACAGAATACAAGTTGATAAAAGCGTTGAAAATCTCTCACTCGCCCGCTAATACGCATGAACGGGTCTTCTTAATACTCAAAGATAAAGTTCGTATCTGCGCGCGCACATTTGACACATATTTGGATATGTTTACAAGTGATTTCTTATCAGCACGCTATTTTTGTCTTACACTCCATGAATATGTTTTGAAAAATATTGCTTTTGAAAAAACATATGTGGCCCAATAAAGTTATCTCTAAATCTTAAAGCACGCACGCGATTTTTCCAGACAAACAAACTATAATTTTCTGCCCGCATCGTTCTATGAACACTTTTAAAAGGATACAGTGCGGGTAAAATAAGACCACAAACTAGAATATTTGGGCGATAACGGATATGAGGCAATTTGAAAATCAAATACTGAAAAGAAACTAAATTTGGTAAAGAAATGCCATACGAATAAAGATCCAAGAAAGATTACAATAAAGAGAGTAAAAGTAAGATTTGAAAGAAAAGAAGACAAAAAGTCGCATTAAAATAGTTTGAACTTAACCACAAAAAAAGAAAATGGCGGAATTAATTTCTTCTTCTATTTTTTTTTTTTTTGTCAGATATATTTTGATGGTATTTATTTGTTTGATATTGCTAGTTTATAGCGGTAATCATCTTTGTAAAATATAATTCCCAATTTAAAACTACGGGTATGGTCCGACCTTTGGATATGGTTTTCAGGTCTTTTTGGTCTATAATGCAAAATAGGGTTTAATATTTACAACTTTGGAACAAAAAGGATTATGCTTTCTGGAAAACTAAGTGACCAACAAAGTAACATAATAATCTGGAGCGTCGACTCGTACGTGAGACTTTAGGCTGATTAAATCATCGTTAAAATTGTTTTGCTCCTGGAGTAGTTTTAATATTAGAGCTACTTTAGAGTGGAATAAGGTAAAAAATATTGCCACTTGCGGTCAGAACTAGGGCCAGAGTTTGAGGGCTTGGGGACACACCCTCCATCTTGGTGAGTGTCCTTCTTAATTGAATATATTTCGAGATTAAACTTTATAGCTGCCGCAACAAAAGCGAGCAAGGCAGCAGAGCTAATTTTTGTAGCTGGAAAAACCCTCAATTATTTTTTTGTTTTGTTAACAAATAGACCCACAATGAGATTTCCAACACCAAACATGCAATGTGCGAGGTTAGTAAAAAAAGAATCAATAAAGTGACCACACTGTGGGTATTCCTTTACGTTTATTCCTCGGACTTGACTAAAGTATAGTTTTGTGTTCTTACTTTGTCATCCTTTACAGCTGCGGCAGCGAATGAGCAAGTAGGTGTAACTTATGTATCTGTTTTTAACGACATCAAAACTATATATAGACATAGTTATGAAACTCACCGTTTTCGGTGTTTATCTTTCATGTATTTTTTTACAACACTTTCATGTCGAACCTTAAGCACTGACGAAAAAAGAGGTCTGTCGAAACATGTTTGTTAACTTAAAAAGCGTCGAGTGTTCCTTGAAATTTGTTTTATTCAAAGTATAGATCAGTATTTTTTAGTAAAACGTAGCTTATTTCAAAATCAGTACACTATCTGTGGTGATCATCATAAAAATTCAACCTTGACTTGTCTAAATTGATTAATCACACATCTCACTGCTATGCTTAAAATACCATTCAAAATTACTAATGCAGGTGTGAACCTACATACTACGAAACACGCAAATCTTTTCAATAATGCCCAATTAACGGTTAACGAATAAATCACTAACGATCGAACGAGGAATGCTTTTAGCTAACGACCATACGCTTGAATCTCAATCATAGCCTTAGCGCAACAAGTAAACAGATCCTTGTCGACAGTCCGCAATAGTTAGTTAACACTAAACTGGATCTAACAAATGCTTTAGTTTATATTAGCTGTTTGTTCATGGTTTGATACCGTCACATACTCTCTCTGCAAGCCCGAAGCAATTAAGTTTATTTGTTCCCTGATATTGTAGTTATGACAACAGAAATTATTTGCAATTATTAGAAAAGAAGACACTTGACCACCTAAAGTGACAATCTTTTGTTTTCCTACAGTTTTTGGTTTTCGATTATTTGCATATTATAAAACATTGTTTTGTGACGTAATTGATGCGATCACCATATTTTGATGTCAATATCTTACTATCTATTTAAAAACCCTTTTTTATAAGAATCTTGTTTTTCCGGCTCATACTGAATGTTCATCTTGCGATTATTCTTAGAATACAAAGTCGACTATACGTTGACCAATCATCAAATTAACCGTCCGTAAAAGTTAACTAGCTTCTCAACAACTCAGCCCAAGTTGTTAAACCGATAACAGACCTGGACATGACAATTCCGGACTTATTTTAGAAAGCAAATTCAGCTTAATGCAAACATTGTATTTTAATCATTTCTACGTTTATAACTTAAGGAGTATCTATTTATGAAAAGGTCAGTCATTCCACTTATTCATTTTGTCTTTCCCCGCTCATCACATGGTTCTTTTTTTTTCTTCACCCAATCGCCAATGTTCAGCAAGTTCAATTTTTTTGTTACCAAGCATTTTCTCTCCGTCTATAACCTTCGTTAAAATAATGGCATGTTTCATGTATACTTGCGCTCACATTTTTTTCTTTTGTTACTTTTTATTTTGTACCTGTGATGGTTTTTTATCTTTCATCTTTTGAGAATCACTATCCTGACGATTTCCCTTTAATAACGCCATGTAAATGTGCTCGTTCTGGGAAGACGCTCCGCCAACGTCGTGTTGTTTGGGGCTTGAATATCTTGAACCACAATTCGAAGCGGCCTTCTCCGTTGGTTTCCTCTCTGTTTGTAGCTTCTTAGTATGTTCGTACCCAGATGTAGAAGATGATGGACGTGGAGGATGAGAAGGTCGATCATATTGGTTGCTTATGGCTGTGTGATTTGACTCGTTTGTCATCGTACAACTTTCGTTTTTAGCAAATTCGCTCCTTTTGCATATAACGTCTTCGTAATCATTGCATTCCTCTGGTGGTGAAGGTTGTTCTTCTCCACAATTGTTTAAGTTGGTAGTTTCAAGTGCCAAATTTTTTGAGCGAAGACGTCTCTGTCTACAAACGAGAACAACTATCAAGCTTAGCAAAACCAAACAAAAAACAGACAGCAGTGGTAGTATCACTTGATAAGTTGTTTGATCACGCTGTATTTCTTTGATATCTGTAGAAAAAGGTATTAAATTAGACTCAAAATAATTAATTTTGTATCAGCATAAATTTTTGTTTGAAACGGCAAGTTTAATAGAAACAATAATAATAATATAAATTTATTAAAACTGCACAAAAAGATACAAAAACATATTCAACGTGCAAATAGCTAAAGCTAGTCTTGGCAGGTTAAATTTACAAAATTTTAAAATTAACATAGTATAAATTATTTTATTTAACACTTATTATATTTCAATTGAGGTGGATAGTGGCAGAATATATTCATTAAGCCACTATCCACCGAAATTGAAATAGAATAAGTGTTAAATAAAATAATTTGTACTTATGTTAATTTTAGAATAAGAATAAGCTAACGCTGGAGGGATGACTACAATTTTCTCCTGCTTTATCTAAACCGGATGCTTTTAAATCACTGTCATTTTCCTCTTCATACAGGAATTCAAATCCTTGTTTAATTCTTACGTAGAGGAGACCTTGACCTGCCATCTTTTTTATAACTGGATAATAGGCCATTTCCGAATTACGCTTCGTTGCACCCAAACAAAAACATCAAGTCGAGGCCAAGTGCTCAAAAATACAGTAAATGTATGAAAAGTGAGCACCTAGCCTCGACTTGAAGCTTTTGTTTGTGAGCAGTGGAGCGTAATTCGGAAATGGCCTATTGTACTCTGTTCCTGGGCCGAGTTCCAGAATGGATATTTTCTTTTGCCTTACTTTTACAAATTCAAAATCGTTTGATCCGATTAATTGAAATTTGTTTGAAAGGGATGCCTTAATGGACTGTTGTACTGCCTCTTCATTGTCATCTTCATTTAATAGTAACATTCCATTTGCTATCACCGAGTCCCACTTCATATTCTCCTCATCAACTTACGGACATCTCAAAACAGCAAACTCCAGCACTTTCTTGTTTGTCTTGTCTCCCTTGCCCTTAGCTGGCTGCAGTTTCCCAGTTGTGGAACTGGCTCGTGCTTGCATTTGTCGGCTACGGTATGGCAATGACCATATTCCGATTGATTTAGTCTCCTTAAAACTCCAGTACTTTGGCTAGGCGGTGATCTATTTCTCGCCGACTGTAAAATATTAGAAGCGCTATTGTTAATATTAATAGCATTAGTCTCTGTTGGTGAAGATTCCTGTAAGCTCCTCGGGGATTCACGAAGGATTTTTGCTGCCTCCTCCAGCATTTGAGCGGCACGCGCCACGTTTCTTTCCATTTTGACACGCTAAAGTATCTGTATGTTAATCAAAATATAACAAAATAAGATAAAATACTTTTTCAGAACTGCTCGACGAAGTAAGAAAAACGCTTATTAATTTGTTAACTCAATGAAGGCGCAACAAAGCGTAGATTTATCGACAATTTCGAATTCAAATTCAAAGTCACACAACACTGACAACTTACCCCCACTTAATATTGGCAAATATAATGGCAGGCGGGAAAAATTCTTACTTCTTCGTCGCGCTCGCCCCAGGAAGATTGCATGAAATATTTCGAGGATTGAATGGATATTTCGGGATTGGATTGAACAAATATTTTCACGATTGGATTGAACGAATATTTCAACGATTGGATTAAATAAATATTTTCTGCATTGGATTGAATGGATATTTTCTGGATTGGATTGAATAAATATTTTCAAGATTGGATTGAATGAATATTTTCACGATTGGATTGAATGAATATTTTGACTCAAAAGATTGAATTAAATCAATATTTCAAAGATTAAATAAAAAGAATATTCTGTAAAGTATTGGATTGAATGAATATTTTAATGGTTAAATTTTGCTACAAATGGCGTGCCATAGACTGTGATAGTGAAGCTTGTAAAGGCTGCTGGTGACACTGTAGCGAACTACTGGTTGATGGAACTATCTGGCAATCATTTGAGTCGATAAACTTATTCAATGCGGCTGACATCGCACAAAACTGCTCGAAGGAAGGGCGCTCGTTATATGAAATCAAACTGTTGTCGCTCTTGTGCCCCGTTACAGCTCTAATCTAATCTGGCGGTTCTTCGAGTCTACGGCAGACAAAACATTCACCGTTGTTGCCCTCACAGAGTAGTTTGTAAACGGGGTACAAATACCAGCTCGAAGACACATATTTTTCATCAAGTTGTCAAGAGTGTTGTGTCCAAGCGGTACGGACGAGAACCAAACTTCACTCTTTAAAGGAATAAACTTCGATCCAGACAAAGTTAGTAGAGTGAACTGGTTATGAAACTTAGAAAAGTACAAAGAAGATTACAATGCTGCTTTGTTTCATGTTGTGTGCACGGTCACGGTTATGATTTTTTGTTCTAGGTGCGATGACTCGTTAGTCTATTGGCCGTTCCTTATTTACATCTGAAAACCTTTTGTAATCTATGCACGGTCAACGTCATATTTCAATAGGGAAAGAGAGAACAAAAACCTAGAACAAAGAAAGCCACCAAGTTTCTTAACCATTTAACTGTACTAACTATGATCCAGACAATGGCTTCTGAAAAAGTGTTTGACATTTGGGATTTAGGTGTGATAAAAACCTCTTCACTATTGCGACGGGACACCTTATAGGCCATCAGTTTCAACCATGATACCATCGGACCGGTCGTCACTACCGCTCAATCCTCCTTGGAGGTTTTTCGTTGTCAACACGCCGCCCGGCTCATCTCGATCAGTTATTTTCAAATACTCCACTCCCTTTGGAGTTTTGCAAAGCTTTAAAGATGTAGGCCTTAAAGCTCTTTGGTTTTCACGACCACGACGGTCAAAAAAGTAGGAAATGAAAAACCAGGCTGTTTGCTGGAGTGGTGTTTCGGTCAACAAGCTCGCCCGCTTCAAACAACTTTTCGATGGCTTCTTTTGTTAAAGCCGGTTTATGCTTTGTGGGACAAATTTCTCCCGACTTGCTCAGGGATTTTAAGAAACTGTTGAAAGTTTCGTTGCTTTCTTGGAATTTAGGACTTCCAATAATGGAATATGGCTTCCTGTAATCTTTTCGCAAGTGACGTTCAATTGCCGCCCGAATGCAGGTAAGCGACGTTTTGTTCTAATAACTGCCGTCTTGTTTCCTGGCAGAGACATAAAACTTTCTAAGGCACTTGTTTAGTTCTGGTGGCTCCATCTCCTCTACGCATGTTTTAAATTCTTGTTGTTGGAACCATTCTTAAAAGTCGATAAAAATTGATAAAAAAAACTTTTAAGTAATTACTGCGGACACAGTTGCAATTCATTGTTTTTGAAAATCAATTTTTTGATTGTATTTTATGCTCCGCATGTAAAAATAAAGCTTACTTAACTTGAAATACTTTAAAATCAAACTTTGTTGCCTTCTTTGTATTTTCAGGAATGGCATTTTCTGTAATTTTTTCAATATCGTTATCCGAAACGGACGCGAAGCGACTACACGCTTTTTTTATAAGAACATATGAGAACAACGAGGCTCAAATTTGCCAAAATTTAAGAACAATTTAAGAACAATCTCAGCCTGACGCTTGATAAGTAGGAAAGTTTTTGTGGTAGAAAATTGACTAAAACTTAGCGATACAGCATCTAAATTCAGCCATACAATACATGTGTGGCGCAAGGCGTTTCACTATTTTCCAATACATTGTTTTATTTTGTTTTTTCTTCAATAAAAACCGCTCACAGAAATGAGAACAAATTAAGAACAAATTGAGGCTGAAATCGCCCAAAAATTAAGAACAATGAGGCTTAGCAAATTTAGTGGTTCTTATAAAAAAAAGCGTGTACTTCCGTCCGCCATTTTGTTTTGGTGTCATTATTTACTATTTCGGAGGTAAATATTGTCTCACATTTACTATTTCTAAATCAATTAAATCGCGCGTAGCCGAGCTGGTATATACTAATAACATATATCTGTTATACTTGAAAAAACAATGAAAGTTAGATCCGTAGAAATCACTCTGTGTCTCTTGATTTGTTTAAGGCTGACTTGAAAAAGCTAAAACTGCTAGATCTTTGAGTGCTACACTAGTACTCGAGGAATGGATAATCAAAACGACGAAAAATTGTTAAAAATTTTTGAAATTCAAAATATTTATTTTGAAATAAACATGGAAAGTACGAGATCCTCAATCTTCAAGTGCTACGACTGCCCACCTTTAACTATATCTTAAAGTATATTTCAACTTATTAGGGCGAGCTTCTTTATTACCCTCTGCATTTATTAAACTTAATGCCTACGCAAAACAGAAACGTTTCACCTTGAACAATGTACGATTGTGCAAATAATCTTTTTATTACTAATGCGGAAAGCGGGCGTTTAAAATCCATCCATATACATACATTTTTTCATAATATTTTTTCTGGAATCCATTTACTTTCTCTTTAGTTCCAATTTATTTCGAAAAGTTATTGGATTGCTACAATAATTTATGTCCGCTTTGTCCCAGTCTACTACGATATGAATCCGGCAGTGTTATTTGTCTCAAGTTAGTAGGGTCCAGGCGCAGGGTTTATGTATCCAGGGCCCCAATGGACGATCAAGGTACGATCAATATTTTGGTACTAATTTTGGCAGGCATTTATATCGATCTATTGGCTTTTAGATCTCCTTCGTAAAATTGCACCACTTATTCAAACATTAACGAAGAAAACTTACTTTTTTCTGTCGTTTCTATACAAGAAAGTAGGGAACAGTTCCTATACTCCATGGCAGACTGTTTATCACAGCCTTTTACACAAACACTTGTGCGCACTTGCTTTCCATTACCGCATGATGTTGAACACAAACTCCACTCAGACCATGGACTCCATACTTTGTTTTCTGAAAGAACTAAAAAAGACGTTACATTTAGAATACCTTTTGATTACAACTTAATAGTCTACGAGAAACATTCCCTCTATTTATCGTTGTTCTTAAAGCAGTCGATTCGGGAAAATTTTTCTAGTTATCTTTTTAATTAAAAGTTAAGGTTTGTATAGCTTAAAAATAACATCAAAATACTCTAAATATTTTCTGATTGTTTTAATAGAATTTAGAAGGCCTTAACTTTATAATTGACCTAAGCAGTATGTTTTACAAGGGCAAAGGAATTGTAATCATCTCTTGTAATCAAAACTTGCGCACAATGAACAAACAAACAATCAGCTGAAATAGCAAGCAAAGCACTTCCACCCTTCTCTCCCCCCCCCCCTCCCACTCCCTTTCCTTAGGTTTTGCTTACAGTTATTGTATGGGATGTATTGTCTTTGGCTGCTTACATTGATAAAAAAAAACCAATCGATTTGGTGGTACAAACCTGTTGGAGTATTACAAGTTATCCACGCATCCTTCTCGTGCCTACATTTGGTAATATCCCAGCCCCTGTACGAGCAGGATTCTATGTTTTTCTCTAGCCCACGACACTGTAAGTTATCTAACCATATGGGCGTTTTGTCTCTTGCGTTACGTTTGATGCGTGTAGCCCGTTGTGCGTGACCATATCCTAACATTCGGCAAACAACTTCTGCGTCTCTAAGGTCCCAGTTTGTTGCACACACAGTGCCCCAAAGTCCATTGAAAAAGATTTCTACTCGACCGTCTGTTGTTGAATTGCCGCCTTTTAATCTGACATCAACTGCAGGGAGTTTAAAAATACAGACTCGTCTATCATTGATATCCACAAATGATTTAAACTTGTTTTTTATTGAAGCAATTAGACAGAAAAGTGTTAATGCCTGCGCAGAAATATTGATTAGCGCACATATTTTGAGACCTGGATATATACTCACCTTTTAGACAGGCATTAAGTTTAGGTACATACTTTGATCTTATACAAATATTGGCTGGAAGCTTTTGAAAAAGAGCAAATCTATCGTGTGCTAACAAATAGTTGCCTCCACTAACAACTGCATGGGCACGCTTTTTTTTAAACTAATATTTGGAAAATTTATAAGAGTACTAAAATATACCAAAAGAATAATCGATTTAGAATAGCCCGTATCTGTCGAAATGACCGTCGCTTTGTAAACTGCATCACGTTCCATGTATTTTCCCTTTAAAGGACGGAATCTTTGCGGCCATTGCACAATTTTATTTAGGACAAGTACGGTTTTCTTTGTTGGGCGTGTAGGTGTCAGCCGCTAGTTATTGTTTGACACGATTTCTATGACTTAATTATTGTTTTATGTTGCTAACGGAGTTGTTACTGTTTTTTAATTGTGTTTTTATTGAAAATTTTTTTCGTTCTTGTTTGATTTTACTAAAATGTTGTATTGGTGCACATGATAAATTTCTATTATTATTGGAAAATGATGCCTGATGTTAACAGTCTTTATTATATGGCAGGCTCGCTGAGCGGGCAAGATGAAGCAAATTCTGTGTTCTGATTGGTTACACGAGCGGGCAAG
>JAOEHV020318668.1:0-11542 GCA_025447995.2 Isaurus tuberculatus | reverse complement strand
AAGTAAATTAAAAACTCGGTCATGGCTATGATTTTCCATTGTGTTTTCCTTATGAATTATTAATGAATTTGATAAGATTAGTTAAACATACTTATCCGTTTGTCTCACGACTTTTTGTCACTGGGAAGACCCTCTTCTACTCACGGTAGAGACTCAAGACCCTTCCGAGTGAATTAAAGATGTAACTACCATACAGAAACAATGCTTGGTGATTCATTTATTTCGCTATCGTTATTTACCGCTGGGTTTTAATTTATCATCAGTGATTTTTAATTATGGATGCGAACATTTTTCTCCAAATGTAAACATAAAAAGGCAGATGGGATTGAAATCTTTTAAACTACAAATAAAAATTAGTTTGTTTTCTTTAGGTTTCAACTGGTGCGTACGAAAGGCTCGTCTTCACTGTTCCTACAGGAAATCCAGTGAAAAATAGGAAGGACATTAATAGAATCACTTGGGCCACTTGGACTAGGTAAACACAAACAAACACCCCGTTACACCAAGAATAGGCATCCTTACTTACTACAAACACTATATCTCTTTGTAAGTAACAAACATTGATTACAAAGCAAAGGTGCCACATGATAACCGGTTCTGCTTGCGTTCTACCTGTTCTTTTTACTCTTCTTAAAAGGAGCCGGAACGCCCAGGTTCATAAATTAATTTAGGAAAAGCTTCTGCTTTTGCTCTAACATCTGTAAGTGTTAAAACTTCCTCTTTAGTCTTCTCGTCTTTTGACACTGTTGGGGGATATAAAAGAGTAGGGACTGTTTTTGGTCTTGTGGTCTGTGTATTTTTATGAAAGCTTTTCTTAATGTTTCAAATATATTGGGGCGCTATAGCAGACTTTTTAAGACCATCAATTGTTGAACCCTGTTTTGAACTGTAAATCGCATAGAGCATAGGATAAGCGCTATATCAATATATATTTTAAGCACGCGCAGACAACTCTGGTGCTCACTGAAGTCGATTCATTCAGGCTGTTGTTTCTTTAGGTGTTAATGCTAACTCTTTTTATTGTGTTGCACTTTTCTCTTGAATCTGGCTTTGTTCTTCCTTCTCCCGTCCATCTACATTCATTTTTCCAAAAAGCGCAAGTGTATATATTCCAATGTTTATATCGTGGTTATTTATTACAGTGTTACTATTAATGACCCTTTCTAACGTTAAGTGTCTTCTAGGCTTTCAAGAAACAGTCGAACTCTCTGTTAAATTCCTGTCAGTTCTCTGTCACAGCTTAGTGTTCTCTTTCGTTTTTAGTGTTTTAGGAAACGAAGTTATCGGTGTTTGGCCGCAGAATGCTGACAAAGCAGATGTAAACTGTGCTGATTTATCATCCAGTGGAGTTTCCTTGGTAACTGGAGACGACTTTGGTTTTGTGAAACTCTTTTCCTTCCCAGTGTCCGAGAAATTTGTAAGTTTATTCTTTTTAATATCTTACTTGAAGAAACGCTTTACGTAGTTATCGGAATTTTGGGTAAGGAAGAGATTTGATTTAGTAAAGATTTACAGTATTTAAAACTCCAACAGGGCTACACAGAACGAAAAAGAGAACCTCACTCTCTCCCTGTTTTTGCCCCGTAATAAAAAATGACACCCAAGCAGCATTTTAGACACTCAAAAATCCAACAATTACTTTGGTCTTACTCCCAGACGTACTCGCATCTTACCCTCTTCTATGTTTCCAATCTCACATCTCCTCAAAACTTCAGAAAGTTACCTGCTGCTTTGTTTTAATGCAAAACATTTAATGTTTTTTTACTTCAGCAATCTGTAATTTTTAAAACACTGGCAAAGAAAATGCTACTTTGTAACCAGCTGTTTGAATAAATCGAGATAGACGCAAGCTTTTTGTTGTTTTTCATGTTTAAATCTTTGCAAATCGTAAAGATGTATTCGCTGTGAATGTTTCTCGAATTATTTTTATCGTATGGATATTTTTTCCGTGAAAGTAGGCGACGGATTTGAGTGAAATAGCCAGCGAATTTCGCCGGCCGCCGGATCTTATTGAAAACTCTCCGTCATTTTTCCCAAGGCTCCTAACAAGCGCTACGTAGGACATTCTGCTCACGTGACTAATGTACGATTCACTTGTGACGACCGTCATCTTATAAGTGCAGGCGGAGACGATTGCTGGTGAGTTATAGCTCCTTCAAGATTTATTTCTCTAAGACTTCGTCGTTTGCTGGTTGTGAAATTTTGGTTAAGGAAGTACAGTAAACATTCGAGTTATCCAATGTTCTCCTCACTATCAGTTAAGGAAAATCTCCTTTTCAGATTTCAAATCGTAGTTTTGCAAAACTTTCAAGATTGATTGCTGAAATGGATATTTAAGACTCACTTACTCCAGGAGATTATTTTCTATCTTATTAACGTCAAATGACATTTAATTAGTCGCCATTCTGAAGAAGTACAGCTTCTGATCGTTGTCGGGACCTTAAGCAAGGATGACGATGAAAGCTACGAGAACGTTGTCAAAAAATATTATTTCGTCATTATTGTAATAATATTGAGACTATTCCAAGTCGTTCAATATAGAAAGTGTGTATCAACAACGCACGAATGAAATTGGTTTGAACGGTGTGGTTGTTTGTAGAGAAAATTGAAAATGCATCGTCAGGTGCTCGCGTCCTCCTCATAACCTCAAATTTGCCCAATTCACGTCGTCAGGACGAAAACGGCTAAAAATGTACCAAATTGTAAAACTCACATGTGGAGCGTGCAGAGCCATTGTTTTTGTTCATTAAGATTATTGTTTCATGGCGTTCTCGTAGCCGTCGTCGTCGTCCTTGCTTAAGGTCCTTATTAAGAAGTTAAGGCTAAGAAAATTAGAAGTTAAGGCGTTATGTCCACTTAATTTATAAATAATATTTTATGATTTTATAAATGATATACTAACAGTATTGGTCTAGCGAAAAAGAAATTTTGTTGGACATTACAAAAAAGGGCTTCGTTGCTTTGATTAACTTTAAGTAGGATTTCATTCGTCTTAACCGTAAAATGATAAACGATAATACAGCTGGGATCTCCTCTGACATTAGCAAATTTTGGTCGGCCATGTCCAATGACTGACTGATACTTGAAGCTCTGCACTACGAGTTTTAGTTTTTAAAGTACCCTATATGAAGCCATTTTTTGTCTAATCGGGTCGGGCTGATTTCTGGTAAAGGACTCACCCACCTTTCTCAAAGCCTAAAACTTTTCCCTGAACCATCAGTAAGGCGGAAAGTATGGGATAGGATTGCCTAACTTAACAGTGTATTCTCAAATGTTCTTGAAACTCATAAGTGACTAATCACAAAACAGGCTTTTTAATAAGACATTTGTCTTTTAAAGAAGAAAAAAAATAAATTGCTTGCAGTCCAAGCTTGCTGATTTACCACGAGTTAAAACTCCTTTCAAAATTTATTGCCTCTGTAGCTTTAAACCTAACTTATATTAATTTGTTTTTGTATTGTTTTCACAGCATTTTCGTGTGGAGATGTACGTAGATCATCTTGGATCGCAATTATTACTGCAAATCTTTCAAAAAAAACTTATCAGGACAATAAAATGGCAGGCCAAAGTTAGTAGGAAATAATATGTAGCAAAATACTCCAAAAGGCCCAATATCTAATTATCTCTATGTGATGTTGCAAGAATCACTTCTTTTAAACAAGCAGTGCAAAGGTACCGATATTCGTATTTAATTCGATTCTGGGCTGAAGACCTAAAAGATTGCTAGTCGAAGTGCAATACGTGTTACGTTTCTTTGGGTACTTTTGGTGCCAATCGTTTCTGATCTTTCTCCATAAGACAATTTATTTAAGAACATTATTTATCGATATGGGAATGATTTATGATTCTTGCAGCGAATTGCAAAATAATGTAGGTGGACTTATAAAGTTATTCTTTGTGATGGTATCGCTAAAAGACATGGTAATACAATTACCTTATATCATCTGCCAATCTTGTAGACCTCATCAACAGAAAAAAGAATATCCTAATAAAAAGTATTATCTAGAAAAATGTATCGTTTAACTGCTTCCATTATATGCAGTCCCAAAAGTGTTATCTCAGCTTACATCCATGATCCCGTTTGCTAGTAACTCCGTCACACTAAAGAAATAATCTTGAATAATAATATTTCTGTAATTTTCTTCCAATTTTGCACTTAACTCTTTGAAAAATTATTTCAATAAACTGAGCTAAAAATATCTCGGTCATTGTGAAAAAAAATACGGCGAGCTTAAAGGGAGAACGTTAAAGCATCGATAGTTGAAAATTTGATTTAAAAACTTTTTATGTACAATCAAACTCAGAAGTACCTTAAACGTTTTATGGGAGGCACCCCAGATTGACTTTTGACTCGTGATTTATTCACCTTTAGGTTGAAATGTCTAATCATCGATTCAACGTAACGGCCGTGTTACATGGGTCAACTTTCAACGAATATTTTCCGCCCAACAACGCTGCGCGGAAAATCGATCCCAGTGTGACATGTCGCCGGGGACGATTTTCTACGCAACATTGAGTTCGGCAAATCGTTGCAAGTTTTAACTTATGGGTTCAAAAACTCGCAACGAAAGATTACAATTAATCGGAAAACTGACTCGTGACATGTCGCTGTCGATTTTTTGAGCGATAACAGACCACTTCTAGCTCCTCTTTCACGTTTAGGAAGCCACTTTTTGCTCCACGTCTCTCTTTTATGTTTCTTCTTTCCTTTCTTTTTATTTTCTTCCATTACACGGGTCAACGTCCAGCGCCGGTTTTCTGTGCAACACCGTTGACATGTTACACGAACCCACTTTACTCGGCTCTTTCTTGGCAACATACATGTTACACGGATCGAATTGCAGCGCAATATCAATTCGGAACATTACCGTACTCAATCTTCGCGCGTCCAGCTCATGTAAACAAACATGGCGGTCGACGACTGGAAACGTCGAAAACAAAACTTTATTCTCTTCTTGTAATGAACATAATGGAGAAAAAAGTAGAGAAAGGAAAGAAGAAACGTAAAAGATCGACTTGGAGCAGAATGAGGCTTCGTAGACGCGAAAGAGAAGCTTTTAGTTTGATAATGCAGTGGTCTATTGTAGCCCAAAAAATCGACGACGACATGTTACAAAACGTTTGTTTAGTGTGGGATTGGGGTGGATCTTATCGTTCTTTTGATTAGTTGGAGAAGATTTAAGGTTGATTTTATTTTTCTTGTGATTGGGTGGAAAAAGTATTATCTGTCTTCTGGTTGAGAACCAACGTACTTCTATCCATGCACGAGCCTCTTGTACACTCATGATTTAGAAGTAATTTATCGAGCTCCGTTTAAAAACGCAATTATTTTCTTTCTTGATATGTATTTGGTTCTCACGAATCGAAGGTTGAACTTCTTTAAAAGCCTTCTTTCCGCAAACCAAAGCCAAATTTTCAAAATAAATACTTTTTAAATTGCTTTGGTAAAGTCCCATTTTCATTATTTTGCATGGGGGTCTATGTCACGTGCCCAAAGCATTACTTTTGCACTGGAAATTCAGCTAGCTACTTCAACAAGTCTGTTTTTGAGATCAACAGAAAAACTACTTATTTTTCTTTTTGGCAAACGTTGTACCTTTAGCATTATTATTGTTAGTCTTAATGGATATCGGGTTCTTTAACAGTTCGAGTGTTCACACCTTTCAAGTTTCTTTGGTGATCGAGTATTTTATTTATTACTTTATCCAACCGTGTTAAATGCTTGCGCAGTTCGGTTAAGGTTAAAAATCTTATAGTTGTGGCCGTAAGTAGTGTAAGGATTTAACTTTTCAAACGTTTTCCTTTCTTAAGAACAACAGAAAAATGCCAAGAAAATTAACAGTTTTGTATAACTTTGAGGCAATATTTAGTTGTTCTTTCTCTTGCTCAGCGGGCTGGAGGAAGCCATGAGGCACTAGATGATTTGATCGGATCGTTGAAGATCTTTGGAGGCTCGATATCAGCCTAGAAGGTAAGGCCTGGTACAGGACCGCAGGCATTTGAATTCGCTGGTTAACAAGTTCGGCTCATGTTCGGTTCACCTTGCGACTCACAACGAGTAGGAACAATAGTAGTGGCTAGTAGTATTTAGTTACTCGGACGAAGAGCTATTCTTCGGCGCTATAGTCGTCCGTTCCTTACACAACTTACGGCTATGACAGTAAAAGCTTTAATCTTGCATTGTCTAAATTATCCGTTTTACTACTTGCCTGCGTACGTCAATTTTTTTTAAAAACTATTAAGCGAGATTGTATGCCACATGTTTGGCTTTACCACGTTACGCTGCCTTTCTATATACAACACCGCACAGCCAGTGGTATAAAATAGAACATTAAAAAGGCATTTTTCTCCGTTTATACGTATATAAGTATATTATTTATGTTTCTTTTTTTTGCGTTAGGAGAGTTACATAAAATTAGTTTGTTATTAAATCCAGTAAAATAGGCCTTTTTATCATCATGGTTTGTACTGATTGATGAAAACAAAATTACAGGAGTTTTCCAGGTTAGCATTATAATTTTTCCAGGACCCGGCCCCTAATTCTTTTTCGGTGGAAAACAAAACATCAAGTTTAACTGACCAATATCCCAAGAAAAAACTTCCTGATTCTATATAAAATACAAAAAGTATAATTGCGAGCGAGATGCTTTGACAGTTTTTTTGGGTTCATTGTCATAGCTAAAAGCTAAATCCTTTTCCGAGCATAGTGGCCCATGGGGCCGGTGCTTATCTCCGGTTTCCGTAGTGTTAAGCGGATGAAAGTCTTTGACTTCCCCTGGACGGGACGCTAATCCATCGCAGGTTAGCTCCCAGCCGAAGCTGGTACTCATTTACCGACCTCGAAAGGATGGAAAGCTGAGTACGCTTAGGCGAAAAAGAAGGTCACGCAAATGTTCAAATTTTGGCAGAGCCGCAGATCGAACCTCGGACTTTGTGGTTGGAAGGCATTGATCTTACACAGTGCGCGAACCACGACGCCGTGTTTTTAATAGACTTGAAATATTTTCCATTAACTTCCATGAGGTTTTGAGGAATTCCAGGAGTAGTTCGAACCATGTATCATGTGACAATTGTCCTTAGCAACAAACCAGTGGCGGGCGAGTTAACTTGTAATTGCTTGACGACCATACAAATTTGACCAATATTCGGAATACCAATGTAAATTTTCATTTTATTTCCATCGTCCTTTTCGTCGTTGACTAGATTTGTTTTGGCAATCCGTGTTAAAAAAAGATATTTTTATTCTCATAAAAGGTACTTGTAAAATGACGGAATTTCATTATGAATATTCAGGTGAAATTCACAATAGTTTTCGATTATCTTGGTCAAACTAGTATGGTCGCAAGCAATTACATTTAGTTTAATGTCTAACAAAGATTCATGTCTGTTACGATTAATTTATCTAACGAGTTGATGCCTTTTTCATTGAAATTTATAGTTGATTCAAGCTAAATTCCGACTTTAGTTATAATCTTCTTTTACGAGAGGCTAAATAACACCTTGCTTCTTTAGCAAGGAGGATGCTATCCGTACGTATTTTTTCGTTTTTGTTTTACTTCTAGATATTAGTTTCCTTCACGTCTTTTAATTTTGTTGTTTCATCGGCTTCGTCGTCACTTGAAGCGCTTTCAGTCTTTAAAAGCTGTTCTTTCTCGTCGCGATCAGCTTGTTCTTTTACCACATCGTCTGTTCTCAGCAAACTAAGCAGTTTTGGTTTGTAAATCAAACCGACACAGAAGTCACTGTTTTTGTCTTTTCTGTTGCTCATTTGGAGATTAAACTCTTTTTGCAGCTCGTACTTTTTGGAGCGTTTAATAACTCTGAATTTTCTCAACTCATTGCGAATCTCTCTCAGAGATTCCTTCAGGCCACTAATAAATGTGGCATCCTCTTCTTCCTCATTTGAAGGAATCTCGTCAAAATCCTTGGTGTTTTGACCTTTCAGAGACTTGTAAAAGCCGTTATTTGTGGGAGCCGCGTCAGTCTTATGGTCCTTGACCTCATATTTGCTGGATTTCGGAAACAGTTTTGTGGATTTAAGGTCTAGTAAAGCATCACGAAGGCGACGTTTTGCATAATCTTTGAAAAACGTGACCATTTTATGATCCGCGGAAAACCGTTCTGGAAATAACTTCACATCATGGTATCCTTCATTCAGGATGGCTAAAAACATGTTTATTAAGATCAAAGTCATTGATGTTATGAAGACGAAATAGAATAACGGGCCAAGAACGCGGTTAGCTGATTTGAGTTCGTCGTAGTCTATCGGTCCACCAATAAACATGGAGAACTGAGCTCGCATTGTTTCTAGCATACTGGAGTATGACTGAACTGTTGGACCAAACACGAGATACGCCACTTGTGTAAATGCAAAGAAAATTACCAGAAATACAATAGAATAGGAAGCGATGCTATTAAATGAGTTTTTCATGCTGGATGCCAAAGTAGAAATATGTTCGTTGAATTTTAGAATCTTCAGTAACTTTATTGTAATGATAAAGACCAATATTGCAATCAGAACTGTCTCCAGCTCGGACCAAAACACAACGTAATGGAAGCTCGTTGTTTTAAATGGGTTTTCGTGAACTCTGTTGACGAGCTGGCTTGTGTAGTATCGCCTGAAAATGCTTAAAACGATAGTTAATAATGCGCCACATATCTGTGTAAGTTCCACGTATGTCCAGGCTGATTTAAAATATTTACATCGTAACCGGTAAAGCTTGACACATTCCGCCAGGATGAAATAAATAACAATTAAGATTAACAGAAGCTCACAGAGAGCGTAGAAAGACTGGAAACCTGATGCATTTGCCCCATACAAGGCCATCGTGGTTACTTTGTGGTAGGTTATCGCATTGCCCATTGGTAGAAATTCCACAAGATACGTCACAGCGCTGAACAATTTAGTGGTGGGCTCATGAACTAATATTTCTAAAAATACTGCTCTGGTTCTGGTATCTATCCAGTTGTTTTCCTTGAGATTTTTGGTAACTCTCATTGCTGCACCTGAAGTGTATCCAAGATCTGCCACATACCCTCCTCCGCCGTATAACGCCTGAACACCTTGAAAAGGTAGAGTGTTAAGATCAAGGTAATCGCGATACCTCCACGGTCTAGGACAGATCTCATATAACTCGAACTCGGATTGGAACACTGTCCCGTTTACATCAAAAGGTATCCAGCCTGGTCTGTTAAACATTGTCGTGTCTTCAGTGAAAAATGAGTATTGTGGTTGGCAATCGCTTTCGTTGCTGTTTAAATCTGGGTAGTTGTTCTTGATAGGGCAGGTACCTAGAAAAGAAATTAGAAGATCTTAGCTTAGCAACTTTGTCTAAAATTTCTTAACAACACTATAATTGACCTGTTCCCAGTACCTCTGGCATCATAGCTCATTTGGTAAGTATACTGCATGGGATATGCGGGGGTCATGGGTTTGAATCTCGTTGAAGCCTGATTTTTTTTCCAGGCTTTTGTCTCTCGAAATTGCTTACAAAATGCATACATAATTATGAAGATCGTTTACAATGTCGTTACCCTTTGTGACTTGTTTATATATAAACAGGGGCCGCGGAGCAGGAAGGGGGTGCAACGGGGGCAATTGCCCCCCCCCCCCACTTTTTCCCCTGACTTAACTAGTTTTAGTTTCCATTAAGATGTCCGCACTCCTAAAAAGTTTGGCTCTCCCCCCCCCCTCCCCACTCTTAAAAACGCTTCGCGGTCCTTGATAAAGCTGTGTAATACGCCAGATAGCAAGATAGTAACATGTTTACATCAAAACCTTTACTTTTTCAGCATTTATTCTATATTTCCCAATACTGTTATCATTAACACATTTTTTATCCATTTATCTTGCCAGAAAGTCTTTTTTTATGTAAGCCAATGTTAGCATCGCGTGAACTATCGGGCACGAACTAGAACCCCTTAAACTTGTCATTAAGACCAGGGTCAGAACCCAATGCTATGGTCTTTTCTTGGTCGCAGAAGACATTTATCCCTAAAATATTGGTTAGAAACTGTGTGATGCAGTCCTTTCGTTGAGTTATCTTAAAAAATTTAGAAACCAAACCATTCAGACGATGGTTGCCATTGGGCCAATTAACCAAATTATTGTAGTTATTATTGAGTTTACATTTGTATCTCCTTTTGAACGTTAAGATAATCTATGTTTTTTGTCTGTCAAAGTCTTCGGTCAATATTTTGGTTTTAATGGCGGCAAAAGAATAGGGTATAATGGGTGTTTTCTTTGAAAGCCTTGTGCTCAGGGTTCTCACAAGTAATAGAAAACCTTGGAAAGAAATGGAATTCTAGAATTTATTTTTCCAGGCCTGTAAAATCATGAAATTTGGGATAAAAATACTGGTTTTTCCCCAAAGTTTTTATTTGCAAGCTAAATTTACTGAACGTCTTTCATAATTAGTATTTTAATAACGGTACATGCAAAATAGCATTTTTTGATTTTCTAAACTTTTGCGTTTTCAAGCACAATTTTATTCGGTGTGCACTTTTGCTGCCCCCTCTCCGTACGGCCCTGGCAATAGTCGAAACTGATCGTATTAGGAACCTTTAGTTTTACATGAATACTTGTATATCATTTGGAACAATGGTAGATATAATGATAAACGAAAATCGGTGCTTCTGTTGGTGTTTTTACTACATTGCGAACATAAATTACAAGATTCAGAAAAGTTTCAACTAGAAACATTTTTACTTTTTTTTAGTTTCAGCCTGAGCTTGTTTTTAAATTGTTCTTAATTTTCTGTCAATCTGAGCCTCGTTCTTATAAAGTTCTTATATTATGTGCTCCTTAATTCATCTTGAGTAACATGCCAAGAAAAGAGCAAAGTGAGAATGCTTTTTAAAAGAGGTAGGTCAGAGAGAAATGTGAAAAATCATGAAAATATTTATGGAAAGTCATTGCATTTCAGGATTCAAGGGTACGAACCATGCAGCTAATAGCCTACCTTCCTTTACTCTGAGTTGACGAAGTCGCGGCATTCCTACGATGTAAACCTTCCTGTTAGAGACAAAACCTTCTTTGTACTCAAACTCCTGGCCATTGTACCAAACTGTTTCATAGAGGCTCGGTATCACTCTTGACTCCGTCCAGTTCCAGAATGTATCTATGTTTTTAACCTAGGTAGTAAATGACAGGATGGTCAATAGGAGTTTTCTTGTCTTAAAGTTGCTTTAAACAGCTCAACATTAGTGCTTTTTAAATGTTGCCCATATGATTTTCAGTGAAGCGTCCGAAACAGTATGCAGTTTTTTGGTAGGTAAATGAGTACCAGCATACATTGACCGCATTAAAGCGGTTGCCAGAGGCGCCTATATGTGCTTTTGGTCCGCTGGGGGTAAACTGATTATTGTAATGCGCCTTTGAACATATCCGTATCAGGGGCGGATCCAGGAATTTGAAAAGGGGGGGGGGCACAGTGAACGCCAAAGGCGCGAATTTCTAGGGGGGGCTGGGGGCATGCCCCCCCAGAAATTTTTGAAAATTTGAGTCTCTAAAATGGCTATTTCCAGCATTTTGCGACAAATT
>JAOEHV020318567.1:0-11543 GCA_025447995.2 Isaurus tuberculatus | reverse complement strand
TTTATTACAACAGTCTGTTAAACAATACACGAAGCTCAAAGTTTTAAGCGAGATGAGGGATAGTAAGAGAAAGCAAAACAAGACTATGATTGGCCCCTTCTTATTAAATCAGGTGATTTGAGGAAACTAACAGTCAAAGAACTCGAAAAATGCAAAGAATATCATGAACTTCCATGCAAATACCTCTCCAAAGATGGAAAATTAGAATGTATCAGACATCACTATTACGCTGGAAGACAGGATGAAGAAAGTTTAACTCTCCTTAGTAGTAGTGCTAGTGAAGAGGAGTGGTCCACAGATGACAGTGAAAGTGATGGTGAAGACACAGTTAAAAATGAAATAGGAAGTGAAGAGGAGGAGGGTGGTGAAGTCATGGAAGGCGATAGGGTTGCAGCTACAAGATCAGGAAGAAGGAATTTGAGAAGATTTGAGACTGACTGGTTGTACTACTGATTATGATAGGTAAAAAATTGGAACAGCCATGTGTTACGGCTTTTCCGTTGTGGAATCACTGTACAATGATTCATAAAATATTTTCATTTATGAAGAGTGAATTTAATGTCTCGAAATGGCATGTAGGGTGATAAGGGGGGTGTCTCAAATTATTGCTTTTCTACAGAAGGGGTCCTTGAATATATTTTAATGGAACAAAAGGGGTCCTGCAAATTTTGTTTACAAAGGAAAATTTCTCATCAGTGGCCCCCCAACAAGTTTCTGTGACTGCTCCCTAAAGATCAAAATTATTTAGTTGAAACAATCAATACCGAAATGCATAAGCTGATTGAGTGGTTCAAGTGTAACAAGCTTTTGCTAAATGCAAAGAAATCAATTCAACACAGACAGAAGAAGCACTTGATTTATCGAGTAAAAGAAGTTGTTTTTCTCAGTATAGTACTAGATGAGCATGTCAGCTGGAATCCACAAATTTCCCATATAGCGACTAAGGTTTCAAAAGCCGTAGGTATACTGTACAAATCAAGTTTTTTCATTTCAAAGTTTTCATTACGTACCCTGTACTACTCACTGGTCTACCCTTATCTTTATTATTGTACGATTGGATGAGGTTCAACATACCCATCTAACCTTAATTGGTTCGTTCTTCTTCAGAAGCGAGTAGTAAGAATAATTAATTCGGACACCTTCTATGCCCTCACTAATCCGATCTTCAGAGACTTAAAAGCAGTCCAATGCAATCGGGTTTGAAAAACAGATTTCCTTGAAACTTTTCCAGTAAAATTTCTTACCTTACAACTAACTTTTTTGGGACTACTAAAATCTCAATTTTGCCTGTCGTGAACTACGAAAAATGAAATAAAATATTGGCGGGACTCCATGCCGACGTCCCAACGCATTGGGTAACTGTATTCGCAAAAGAGCTCTGATTAAATGGCTGTCACTCGGCAGGCAGAACCAGAAGAGACAATCATTGCATACCAACGCCAAGGGGATGAGGTGAACTTTGCCGGCATTGTAATATCCTTGACTGGACATGAGGCAAAAATCGTTAGTTTTTGGCTCTAATTCTTGAATGCAAACTATAGCGCTCTGACACTTTTCTTGATATCAGTCAAAATGTTGTTCATTCTAAAATATTTGGGGAGCTCGAGCAAGTTACCAGAAGAGAACGTTATCGGTTTCTTAGTGTTCTGTTAAATAATTCGAGAAGATTGCGTCTTTTCAGCTCGTTTTAATGTTCCGTTAAGACTTTAATATAGGGAAAAAACAAGGTGGTGACTATTTTCAGTTAATGGAGATTACGCGGATGGAAAAAAAAGAAAAGAAAAAATAATGATATTATTTTGTCTACATATCAAAAAATATTTTAGATTCGTTGATTCGATTTAAAATGTTTAAAAACTAAACGTTTTCGACTCAATAAGTCATCTTCAGAGATTTTAAATACATTAAATCAAATCAACAAACCTTAATAACTTTTGATATTTTTACCAGGCGATTTATGAACATTTTGTTTACCTAAATTAACACTTAAGGCGGATTATCATCTTGGGTCCGTGACTAAACCCTTTTCCTGTTAATAGTCCAGATATAAAAGAAAAAATAAATCTTATTAGAATTTATTAACTTTTTACTGCCCCCCCCCCCTTCCTCCTGTCCAAAAGAAATTCTTTGGGCGCACCTATTTAAGGGGGAATTCACTACGCCCTTGCAGCATGCATTGCGTTTATAAATCTTTGTCGCGTTAGTTCTTTCTAATGTTAAAATACATCAGTTTGTTGATAGTTTAGTTTAGATAGACGTGTTCAGCGCAAACGCTTAAAACCATTAAGCATCTCAGTAACTAAACAATACAATAATATAATCTTTTTAATTATTTATCAAAGGTCGTCCAAATTAGCGGCCGCAGCGTCCCTGGAGGCATTATATGGTGACCCTTCCTTTCTTACGCCACAAGTTAAGAAGGTGCAAAGCGGCACTGATGACCCATGGACACCTGGGCAACAATTACAACTGGATTATGAAGATACTAATACAAACACAATAAGGATATTCAACAGCTCCATGGCACAAATTGCAGATGCAATCAATAAGTCACGAATACAGTCCGTGAGTTCTCAAGTTGCTTCTTCGGTTAGATGTACCAACTAAGAACAAGAAACGTATTTGCGCAAAACCGAAGATGCCTTCAGGCTGATATGCAGTACAATAACACCGAATGATAGTGATCAACTTTTAAAATCTCTAGCAAAATTGTTACCGCAGCTACGATAACGATGTTGGCTTGCAGGCTTAGCAAAACTCAGATAAAGAGTCAGAGTTAACCAAAGTTAAAGAAAGGCGAATTGTCAGATACACGCGCCCAACATACGACGATGATGACAGCAATGAAGAATACGCTGACTATGAAGACGAAGAACAAAAGATATATCACGCACCCTATAATATATGATTTGTACGACTTATGTCAAATAATAGATGAGAAGAAGCTATCATCCTTCACAATAAAAGTTCATGAGAGAGAGACATGTATAAACTTTGAGATCCCATATAGATATAGAGACATTAAAGATGTTTTGATCCATAACATGGCACTGCATAGCATAGGTATGTTATAAACGTATGGATACAACATATATAAGGACCTCTTTAATAAAGACACCGTTAAGTCGGGTAAAAATGTTCCGTCATAAAAAGGCATCCCTTCAAGATACATGTTATATTTGCCGACACTAATTTGATTTTTCATGGCAGGGGAAGTTTGTGAGCAAGTGCAAGCGGTAATCACCGCAATAAAAATGATTGACAAGTAAATAAAGCTACCAATCAAGGTAATGAAATGCATCTAAATTTACTGTTTGCATCCTACTTTGCACAGACAAAGGGAGCGTTTATTATGTACAGCTCGATTTTTACTAAAATACTAACAAATTTCCTTCAGAACTATCTATGGTCAAAGAAAGATATTGAAAATTGATAGGAATTGTTCCATTAATTTATGCAAAACTGATCGTTCTTAGGCCAAAAATTATTTACGATATAATTGAATGATTCACTTGTAAAAAAAATCTTTCAACGCAATGAATACATTTCAATTTCTTTTGATAATTTTTATAAGACAGTTTAATAAAATGTCGGGGAAGAAAATAATATTATTTCTAACCTGTGTTGCACAGGGCTCGCTTTGAGCAAAATATTCCTCTATAACAAATACAAATCTTGTTCTTTTGTTTAAAAAAATGGAACAACCAGATGAAATAAAGCCTTTTGAATGATTGACTAACACATTTTTATCATTTTCTTGTGTTTTTCATTGAAGAATTATCAAGAAAAATAATTAATTTGGTTGCGGGAAAAGATCTGTTTTGCATTTAATGTCACGCAATCAGCGTGACAAGAGACAAATACGGCAAAAATGTCAGCTCGCTGTGCTCAACACAGATAAAAACCGCAAAGTTTTTTTAGATTTACGAGTTCTTCAACCTTTGTGTTATTACACCAAAGTTTGATATTGGATTTATTCTGTTGGACTTTTGAGCAATTAGCCTTAGACATTTAGATATTTTCAGTGTAAAGCGTTAGCCGTAAAACATGGCATTGCAAAACTATTGATTAGTTCCTCTCAATGCATGAAACTTTCTAAACCTGTTTGCAATATACGGGATAGAATTGGGTTATGTCGACACCGAGTTATGCTTGAAAATACGTTTTACTTTTAGAGTAACGGGGTAACGGGCTGTCAAATAACGAGTATTTTTCGTCGTTCGCGACAGGCAAAATTGAGATTTTAGCGGTCCCACCAATGAAAGCTCATAAAAAAAATGTTTTGAAGTATTTCCAAAAAAGAAAGGTGTTTCAGTTAGTTGTAAGTAAGATAGTTTTACTGGAAAAGTTTCAAGGAAATCCGTTTTACAACCCCGAGACTGCCTCTTAAAACTATTAGGCTTGATCAAATTTACCTGTTCCAACTGGGGAAATTCATGTACCTATACAAAGGCGGTTCACTCCCAGACTATATTCACAATTATTTTCCATTGACTAATGAAGTTCATAGCTATAACACCAGAATGCTACCTTTTCTAGTGGTAACCGAGCCGGGATCGGGATAAGTACTAGGTCATTTAGAAATATTTCAAGCAAACTCAAGCGGTCAGATGGTGCGAAACCTCACGTCTTTTGCGGAAAACATCCTAAAAGTGGGAGAAAACATTGCTCGTGCTGATGAAGCTCAAGCTATTGAGCTTAAACACACACATCAGAAAATGTTTGGCTATGTTCAACACTCTAATGTTACCAGCAATGCAATCAATGTAATCCTTTGCTCAGAGGGTTCATTAGGGCTTTATCATGAGTCGTGCCAAAGATATAGTGTATCTAGATGCAACCTAAAGTGTGCAATCGAGCTTTTGTACTATGCGCTGGTGGTGCAGCATCCTCAAAGAAATTCCGGTTGCGGAATATATATCAACATCTTACTCAGTTGACGCTATTCATTTGTTTCTTTTAAAGTTTAAAGAATGCCACAACAAGGTTTTTGACAAAAATCGTTTGCCGGCTCCTAAGATACTGGCAATGGATTAAAGTCTTGTATTGATCTTGGCTTCCCCCAAGGAGTTTAATGGAGAGACCATTGCAGAGTTCTAAGGAAACAGCTTTTCGTATCGTTTCGGGAACTGCTAGTAATACAGATTTGAAAAACATTATCGTACATGTATATGCTGCGCATATTTTAAACTTAATAAAAACATGCAACAGAATTGACGGAACTTAAGGAAGCGAAGAACAGTCCAATACACATTGCAATGCGTTTTTTTGGTCATCTTGTGATTTATGAAACACTCGCTGAAATGGCCACTTTTTTTGTGTTTATCATATAAAGTGTTTCAGGGTTACTAGTAGCTAAAATGTTTGCACTTTAGATTGCTAAGACAGTGCCTTAATGTAAGAATGTCAAAGAAACTATAGTTTTGACCAGTGTGATATGTTATTCTTCTTTTGTTCTAAAATACTTAGGTAGCTGAAACCAGTTTCAACACATTCAAGAGACTTTGTTATTCGAAGGATTGACACTACAGCACTTAATCACATAACAGCAATGGTATGGTACCAAGTGTAACATCAATTATTTATAAACATTTATAAAGATTATATATATACCTTCACACACACACACACACACACACATATATATACATATATATATATATATATATATATATATATAAATATAAAGCTGTCATTTTCTTGATGTAACAAGTTACCATGACAACAGGAAAGATTGCAAAAAGACACTATATTTTTGCTTTAGTTGCCCATCGTTTAAACTCTCTGAAAAGTTTAAGATAATTCTACAGAGCTAATTCAGAGGTACCATGAATTTTCAATTATTTTAGGTGGCCCTAAATCCCCTTCATACATTTTTTTAAAGTTTGTAGAAAATATCAAAGTGGCATGCAGGTTACATTTCAGAAAAAAAATGGGGGTTACCGAGTGCATTTTTGAGATATGTGCAGGGAAAGCCAAACTATGAGGTGTTTTTGCAGAGCTTTCTTGTTTCCAAGGTATTTTACATCACAAAAATGACCAAATCTTTTTTAGCAATAATTGGTGTTTGAGCCTCTGTAATCAGTCATGTTAACAAGCAATCGTTAATTATTGGGAAAATGAATAAGGGTAGCCTGATGTTGGAGTTGTCTCCATTTTAAGTACTTGTCACCAGCAATGAAAAGTTAATAAATCGGAAATTGTTCCCACAGCTGCTGTTCACCAGTACTGGAAACCTCTGAGAGACGATAACACAAGACAAAAAGAAAACTCATTTCAAAGACATCGATCTCAAAAATAGCGAACAATTCGTTTGAAGCGGGTAAGTTCAGGATTTAATGCTGATTGCCATGCTGGCTATTTATGATTGCTATAAAAATTGATTTTCATATGTATTAAAATCAAAGTGCATGTGCTAATGTACAGTGAATAATAAAATATATGATTTAGTACTTAAACACGATATATAGTAGTTTTTAATGAATTTTAATGACTAAAGTTATTCAGTAAATTTGGATGTATTGTGTATGTTGCAATCAATTTTTTATTTCAGTTAATTTTATAATTTCACTAGTTAGTTTTTTTTCCAACTATAGGTGATTTCATTTTTTTACTGTTTTATATTTTCAATCATATAAAAAGAAAAACGATTTGTCTTTTTGTTGTATTTTCTTCTCTTCTTTGTCTCCACTTCTCCCAATGCAAAAACTAACCCAGTTTCCCACTTACACTACACCCCCAGCCCAAACTCATGTACCCCAACCCCACACATCCATAAATCAAACACATTTTTTCACAAAGAAGTTTTATTTGTACTCACCGAGATTCGAATTTCTATACTCTGGATTTCAGGTCAACTATCACTATCAATACCACTAGGCCACACAAGCAATCGATGCAAATTTTCTCATATTTTTTATTCTCACCATTTTTTCAGCCCTAGGCCTAGTTAGAAAGATTAACCAGTTTAAACACAATTCACCCAGTTGGAAAAAACTAAATAGTGAAATGATAAAATTCACTAGAAGTAAAAATTAAGTGCAACATATACATTAGTTTTGTTGTTTTTTCCTTGCTTTTGCATACTAGTTTTTCTTAAAGAAGAGCAAAACCGTCTTTTCAAACAATGTTTTATTTTTATTTGATTCATATGTTTGCCATAAAAGATAAAAATTATAAAGATTATTAAATCTAAAAGTTAAATGAGTTCAATGGTGTTTTTAAACCTCATTTTTAAGCATTTTGTTTTACTCTTAATATTCTATATAATCTTTATTTTTTATTTTTTTCTATACCGCAGATTCTAAGAGTAATTAAATTACGTTGTTAAACATTTCTTTAAAAATATTAAATTTGCTAAACCAAAAAAAGCAAAGCAGAACATAAGAGCAGAATGTGCATATACTTTTTATAAGGTCTTTTTTTTGCTCTTGTTTAGCCACTGTTTTCTTAAGCAATTTGCTCAAAGAAAATAATTAGTTTGATGAACAAAATCAAAACAGCTGATTGTTTCTTTTCTTGTTTTCCTTGGTAGAAACTGGAGAAGCGCCTTAAAATTCTCGAACTAGCACCCTTGTCTGAAAGTGATAAAGATAAGGCAAGCCAAATATTAACTTCACCTGAAGCACTGCTGTTCATGTCATCGGAAGAAAGTGATGATAACCTTGATGGAACACATCCAAACATCCGTGGTAGTAGACGAAAATTCAGAAAGCTTCCATGGGAAAGAACGAAGTTAAAAAACATAAAGGCGACAGGACAATTGGACAGGGCATACGAGTCTTCTGCCCCCTGCTCAACAAAGAGGAAATGGCTGTGTACGAAGAACTGAAGAATTCTCCGAGAGGCTGCCCAAAGTCCTCGATGGGCTGTTCGAGAAACTTGAATTGTTACGAAAACTGAACTCCTGAAAAATGAATACTTATAAACAAAGGTCGCATTGAACAGCAGACCGGTTAGTGATCCTATCGATAGATGCAGGCGGTGTGGGTACGGGCATCGTAGCCGTCGAGGAGGTAGGTCGATCGTCCATCCTGCACCCGATGTTCGCCTTGGTTGCGGGCATGTTGAAGGGGATAACCTAGAAGATGCTCACGGTAGGCTAACCATTCGATGGCGGCTTGAGAATGGTTGCTTTGGCGTAAGCAGCCAGTGACCGGTTCGGAGGCGATGGTGTTGGCTTCTAGGCGGTTGCGGCACAGATCGCGGGAACAGGCCGAAGCGATGGTCATCTGTTTAAAGGGGGAAAGGTGGGCCATGACACTAAATTCTGTAGCAAACGCCAGATAGCCGGCTTTGAGGAGATTCACATCGGACTGACAGTAACGGATGAGCTCGTCTTGCAGATGGAAGACGTACGGGGGCTGCTGGTGGCTGATCTCGTCGTACCAGGCGTCGAATTTTTCGCGACGTTTGATCGACATGCTATCCGGACCGTAGTAGGCTTAAGCCGGCAAAGGACCCTCATAGGATTGGTTTTCGGTGGTGTTGAAGGAATGGGGAAAGAATCCTTTGGACAAGTTTAGGGCGCGATCGTTCAAATCGAAGGTGTCGGTAAACTTGTCCAAGGCTATGGGCAAAAAAGGCAGAGAGTCAATAAAACGAATTTTTTTGAGGATGGTGGTTCCCATTTTCAATTCCAAGATTTTTCCCCCATTGCGGACCTGATGAATATCGACGCATTGGCACTGATAATAATCCACAAGGGGGTAACTGTCGTAGCCTTGAAAATTGTGTGCGATGACGGTGACTTTGGCATCGTCGGGCGGGGGATCGTCTTCCTCATCGACCTCGCCATTGGCCACACCGTGGGCCCAAACGTTGAGCTGTTGACAGAATTGAGCGATACAATCGGGACAATACCACATATGTGCACGGTCGCTCTCATCTGTTTCGGCTACCACCAGATTAGGGACATGGGTGATGGTTGGTACGCGTCTTCCTCTACACCTTCTTCGGTCACTTGCATACTTTCAATGTCGAAGAAGACATAGAGGTCATGGTCGATTTCATCGTCTTCCGAAGTATGGGATGGGTTGAGGCGGCGGGGAGCACGATCTTCTGCCAAGGCTTTTCGGTTCTCTTTTTCTTACGCTTTACGATGTTTACGCTGCTGTTGTTGATCGTAGGTCTGAATGTAACAACGATGGGTGCATAAATCGACGTACTCCCAACAAGAAGGACACTCGCTGTGGTAACAGCGATGTCCATGAGAGCGGTCGCATCCTTTCACGTTGACCAATTTGCAACAGGTCTTACACCTGTATACGCTCTTGCAAACCGAGGCCGAATTCTGCTTACTTACTTACTTTCGATGGTGTGGGTTTTGTGTTTTTCGAAGCAAGTAGGACCAAAAAACGTCCGGCGACAAACCAAGCAGGAGCGATGGTATTGGCGGTCGTGGTGTTGACGGTGGTAGAGGTAATCGGCACAAATCTGCTGGCGACAGCGAGGACAATGGTCCGTATTGATCTCGCAAGCATGCTCACCTTGGTCATTGTATTTTTTCAAACAGTGCCAGCACCGATAATTACCCCAGAACAAAGAAGGAATGTTGATGATGGTATCGTAATGTTCTTGATGGTAAAAGAGACCTCAAGGAATATCGTCGTACCCGTATTTGTACCCTTCATAACAACGGTCGGCATCGATGAAGATGATGGTATATTCGGGCAAAGTTTCTGCAAAACGCGTGAGTTCCTCTCTTCCAGAAGGTTTGAGCTTGGCGTTTTAAGACGGCCGATCGGCGTTTTCGGCGGTTCCTGTAGCGGGAGTGAAAATTCCTGTTGGGAAAGCGTAGCATGGTACAGAGCCACCAAGAGGGCTTTGGCAGAGCACATGTTATCGGCACTTTCTGGAATCTCCAAGATGTACTTTTTGGTATGGCGTAGCGTGGTGGTGGTGGCCAGACCGGGCGCATGCTTGGGTTTGGTCTTACCTCCTCCTAAAGGTCCCGAATTCACCACCACCAAGCTGAGGGTAAACGAATGACTGACCCGGTATTCGAAGTGAGGGCTGCGCCATTTCCCGACGGTGACGCCCCAACCATCGTAGGCATGATTTAGTTGATCCGAACCGATCGTGAAATACAAACGATCGCGATCGTTCAGGTTGGGGTAGCGTTCCAAAAGAGTCGTAATGGCACGGATGAGCGCCAAGGCCAACTGTTCGGTAGTGTTGTAGCGTTCGGGATCAGGCACCTCTCTTTGCCGTAAACGAAGTCGAGCCACATGTTCCTCGACCCCTAAACGTTGAGAGCTTCGTCGCGTCAGGGGTTGCAAAATGAAATCGAATAACGCCTTCTTGGTCCGTCGGTTCCATCGGTGGGTCATTTAAAAGACCAGCCAAATACTCCTCGTAGGCTTCATTTAAAAGACTGTCGCTATCCAACAAGTCTTCATTGACAAGGTTATCCATACAAAAATCCATGACGAAACAAAAAAACGTCAGGGTCTTCAGCTTCATGGAAGTCTTAAGGCATGATTTTTCGAAAAATTTTCGAGCAAGAGCTTTCGCAGGAAGAAAACATTTGCCAACTGCCCGAAAATCGGGAGGGCTCGGTTTTTTATGTGGAGGACTATGTGGAGGACCCAAAACCCGTTTTCAAATTTTTCATAGGGGTACCCCCCAATGGGGGGAATTCGTGAAAAAGAGTTCATACGGGGTTTTAGGCTCAAACTATAAAAGCTGAAAGAATTTTGCATTTGTTAGTTTGCGATTTTGACTGCCTGGCGAAACCCTGCTCTGTTTTTAACAGAAATTTTCAAAGTTTTTCGAAAAATTTTATAAAATTTTTTCAAACTATCATGGCGAGTGCAACCAGTCATAAATGTTTTTTGTGTATGCCACCAGCACCGGACGATGACAAGAAAGCTGGAGAAGAATCCGTCGATCCTTCTCTGTGGTCGTGGTACGCCATGGTCATTTGTGCTGTGGCCAAAGCATGGAAAGTCACCCAAGACAAGCCGGTGGCAAAACCAAAAATACCCACCTTAGGAGGATTGGCCGGAGCTGTTGTGGAACGCGAGTGTAAGTAGAACCCTTTTTTCTTTTTTATTATGGTGATGATTGTCTCCACTGTTATATATTAGTCGTATTGCTTTAGTCGATATTACTAATATATAACAGCGTAGACATGGAATAAAAAACGTTATGGATTGTGATTTGATAACAGGTTATGTTTTTTGGATGGAAAAAAAGTACATTCACTTGAAAGAGGTGGTGTGGACAGTTAAAAAATGTTACACCTTGTCCCATGCCATTTTTACCATGTTGATATTTTTAATAGTTGGTGATGGAGGATCAGTAACTTTTTTTTACTTTCTACTCTTCCTGTTCCAATTCACTTGAACTAGGTAGACTAGGAAGTTAAAAAAGGTTATGAATGGAACAGGATGGAGGACCAAAACATCGCTTTTTCTCTGTCTCCACTGCTATATATTAGTCGTATTGTTTTAGTCGATATTACTATATTATTATATGGCAGGCTCGCTGAGCGGGCAAGATGAAGCGAATTCTGTGTTCTGATTGGTTACACGAGCGGG